>CAAE01014676.1:160806-187065 GCA_000180735.1 Tetraodon nigroviridis | reverse complement strand
AAGGGTGTGTTAGGGTTGGGGTTTAGTGCAGGACCCAAACGCAGAAGACCACAAATCCGGGGAGGAAAACTGCCCTTTATTGGGGGTGAACGCAAAAAACAAAACACAAAAACACTCCAACTGGGAGGGAAAAACAGTGCTGCAAAAACAGTGTCCAGTTAACGAAACCTGAGGAGCCAAGGGAGCCTTTTGGAGAGCACGGGTTGCCGTCATGAAGGGGCCCTTTGTCCTGGGTTTCATGAGGCGGGAGAGGTGCCAGTCCTGTTGCTCCACTTGCTCCAGGTGAGAGAACCACGAGAGAAAGACAAGGGGAAAACCTACAACGCTCTGACAACCTGGGGCAGGTGCTGGGGCCTTAAGTAATCTGCCTGATTGGATCACCCACAGGTGTGAGTGATCCTGGCAGACACCTGGGCCCCAACTACCTCCCCAAGTGGCCAGAGAGGGAAAAACCCAAAAATGTTCAGGGTCACTGCCAGCCCCTGGCAGAACCCTAACAGTCGCTGTCTCTCAGCGGAACTGTGGGATCTTTTTTTTTGCCCCTCCTGGGCCCGAGCTGCCCCACCGTCCCATCACCACCACCACCACCACCACCGTCCACCTCCACCACCACCAACCTCCTCCACTGCAGGTACTGAGTCTCTTCCTGACCCAAATATTTTTCACTATAAAAAGGAATCAATGATCACAAAATCAGAATTTTTCTTGTAACCTGCCCTAAAAACATGTGTCTGGTGTTGGTCCTGGATTTTGGAATCATTCTTTTCCCCCACAAAACACCACTTACAGTCATTTACAGCCATTTGCAGTTTATTTTAGCCATTCATGATGCGTTTTTTGACTATTTGTAGTCGTAGCCTGAAAAACGCAGATGCCAGCAGGTTGGATATCTCAGTTGCCAAGCAGATGAGTGACGCACAACCAACTCGGATGAGGGTGACTCGAGTCGCGGCGTCTAAGACGTCAAAAATCACGTAGCAGGACCAACTTTGACAAAATGGTTCTTTCATCTTTATGTGGATGGATTCCTGAACACCCCTGGCAAACCAGCCATCTTCTCTCTCCAGGACGCCCCTGACTGTCCTCAGAGGAGTACCTCCCGCTCCTCGCTCTCCTCCTGGCAATGTCCAGCAGGGACAACACTGGTTTGTTGGGTGTCTTGTCCTTAGGGTGGACCAGTGTTTGTCTGAGTGTGTCCAAGGGTTTGAACTGAACATTAGGCAACCGACCATTGGCCCTGCGCGCACGGCCCATGGTGTGCCTTCTGCGGGGAGGAGGTGCCGACGCTCCATACCTGCTGGTGTTGCTCATTCTCTGCGGGGAGTGGCGAGCGGACCGGCGAGGCTTCCCTCCCCTCTGGTGCTCCCAGGTCGGCCAAGCTGGGAGCGCCACTTGGCCGTTTTCCCGGGGCTCGCTCGTCTGTGCGTGGGGCGTCGGGTCACTCCTCCGTGGCTCCCACGCTGGCGGTGCCCAGGCTTCGAGCTCCAGTGCTGTGGTGGCGCGCTCCGCACCGGCCACCACCTCCCTCCACTGGTGCTCGTACTGCTGGAAGTACGCCTCCCACTGTGCCAAGCTCTCCAACCGAGCCAGACGCTCGCTGGCTGAGGGGCTGTGCGCTGGATCCATGTCTGGCCAGATCGTTCTGTCACGGGGGAAGTCAGGACCCAGACGCGGCGCAGTAAATCAGGGGATTTGTTTCAAGTCACACTCACAGGTCAAAGCAAAGCAAGCTTGGATTCAAACGCTCAAGTCCAGTTTTACAAAAGTCCACCATTCAGTTCCTCTTGGGAAGCTCATACACCGTCACAGCAAGAAGACGACCTGGCAGCGGCCCGCCCACACCTGGCCGCGGCCCGCCCACACCTGGCAGCGGCCCGCCCACACCACACCTGGCAGCGGCCCGCCCACACCTGGCAGCGGCCCGCCCACACCTGGCAGCTCAAGTAATCGCACTGATTACTCACCAGCTCCCGGTGTGGCTCATTGCCACTGCTCTGCATGTCAAGTCAAGTCAAGTGAGCTTTATTGTCATTTTCGAACATATCTAGCTGGTGCGATACATATTGAAAACGAAACAACGTTTCTCCAGGACCTGGTGCTGGTAGGACAACACAAAAGGGGCACAAAAGGGACAGCAGGGCTACACAGAGACAACAGGGGTCAATACAACATGCAACGGGACGGGTACATAGACGGGCAGGAATAAGGGGTGGAGTAGGGTGTGGTAAAGTGGAGTAGAGTGCAGTATACACTCACCGGCCACTTTATTAGGTACACCATGCTAGTAACGGGTTGGACCCCCTTTTGCCTTCAGAACTGCCTCAATTCTTTGTGGCATAGATTCAACAAGGTGCTGGAAGCATTCCTCAGAGAGTTTGGTCCATATTGACATGATGGCATCACACAGTTGCCGCAGATTTGTCGGCTGCACATCCATGATGCAAATCTCCCGTTCCACCACATCCCAAACATGCTCTATTGGATTGAGATCTGGTGACTGTGGAGGCCATTTGAGTACAGTGAACTCATTGTCATGTTCAAGAAACCAGTCTGAGATGATTCCAGCTTTATGACATGGCGCATTATCCTGCTGAAAGTAGCCATCAGAAGTTGGGTACATTGTGGTCATAAAGGGATGGACATGGTCAGCAACAATACTCAGGTAGGCTGTGGCGTTGCAACGGATGCTCAATTGTACCAAGGGCCCAAAGAGTGCCAAGAAAATATTCCCCACACCATTACACCACCACCACCAGCCTGAACCGTTGATACAAGGCAGGATGGATCCATGCTTTCATGTTGTTGACGCCAAATTCTGACCCTACCATCCGAATGTTGCAGCAGAAATCGAAACTCATCAGACCAGGCAACGTTTTTCCAATCTTCTATTGTCCAATTTCGATGAGCTTGTGCAAATTGTAGCCTCAGTTTCCTGTTCTTAGCTGAAAGGAGTGGCACCCGGTGTGGTCTTCTGCTGCTGTAGCCCATCTGCCTCAAAGTTGGACGTACTGTGCGTTCAGAGATGCTCTTCTGCCTACCTTGGTTGTAACGGGTGGTTATTTGAGTCACCGTTGCCTTTCTATCAGCTCGAACCAGTCTGGCCATTCTCCTCTGACCTCTGGCATCAACAAGGCATTTCCGCCCACAGAACTGCCGCTCACTGGATATTTTTTCTTTTTCGGACCATTCTCTGTAAACCCTAGAGATGGTTGTGCGTGAAAATCCCAGTAGATCAGCAGTTTCTGAAACTACTCAGACCAGTCCTTCTGGCACCAACAACCATGCCACGTTCAAAGTCACTCAAATCACCTTTCTCCCCCATACTGATGCTCGGTTTGAACTGCAGGAGATTGTCTTGACCATGTCTACATGCCTAAATGCACTGAGTTGCCGCCATGTGATTGGCTGATTAGAAATTAAGTGTTAATGAGCAGTTGGACTGGTGTACCTAATAAAGTGGCCGGTGAGTGTATATCAGAATAAAGTGCAGACAGATATGTCGGAATAAAGTGCAGTACAGTGCAAATGTTGCGCAGAGTTTGTAGGTAAACGCTGTAAAGTGCCAGTGCAATCGTAACATTTTTTGGCTTTATAAACATTATTCCCAGTAGCAGTGTTAAGGCAGCATGGGAGGATTTGTGCAAACCTTTTTCTACAAAACCAGAAAGTTAGCAGCAGGGTTAGATAGTAAATAATGTCAAATAATGTGTGGTGGCATGGAAAGTCTGTGTGTTCAGATCCTTCCATTGAGGAGCCTGATGGCCTGTGGAAAGAAACTGTTAGTTAGTCTGGTTGTGTGGGCCCGAATGCTTCGGTACCTTTTCCTAGATGGCAGGAGGGTGAAGAGGGAGTGTGAGGGGTGTGAGGGGTCGGCCACGATGTTGGTGGCCTTACGGGTGCAGCGTGTGGTGTAGATGTCCACTAGGGGGGTTAGAGAGACACCGATGATCTTTTCAGCTGTCCTCACTATCCTCTGGAGGATTTTGCGGTCTGCCACGGTGCAGTTCCCAAACCAGACGGTGATGCAGCTGCTCAGGATGCTCTCGATAGTCCCCCTGTAGAAGGTGGTGAGGATGGGGGGAGGAAGATGGGCTTTCCTCAGCCTCCGTAGGAAGTAGAGGCGCTGCTGGGCTTTCCTGCTGATTTTAGTCGTGTTGAGAGACCAGGTGAGGTTCTCCTCCCAGATGGACACCAAGGAATTTGGCGTTCTTGATGATCTCCACGGAGCGAGCCGTTGATGGTCAGTGGCAGGATGTTCTCCCCGGTGCTCTCCTGAAGTCAACCACCATCTCCTTAGTCTTGTCGACGTTCAGGGACAGGTTGTTGGCTTCACACCAAGCAGTCAGCTGTTGGACCTCCTCTCTGTATGCTGACTCGTCGTTCTTGCTGATGAGACCCACCACGGGTCGTGTCATCGGCGAACTTGATGATGTGGTTTGAGCTGTGCGTTGCTGCACAGTCGTGAGTCAGCAGTGTGAACAGCAGGGGGCTGAGGACGCAGCCCTGGGGGGCCCCGGTGCTCAGTGTGGTGGTGCTGGAGGTGCTGTTCCCGATTCGGACTGACTGAGGTCTCCTGGTCAGAAAGTCCAGAATCCAGTTGCAGAGGGAGGTGTTTAGTCCAAGCAGGCTTAGCTTCTCCATGAGGTGCTGGGGGATGATTGTGTTGAATGCTGAGCTGAAGTCGATGAACAGCATTCGAACATAAGTGTCCTTGTTCTCCAGGTGTGTGAGGGCCAGGTGGACGGCTGTGGAGATGGCGTCGTCCGTGGAGCGGTTCGGACGATACGCAAACTGTAGTGGGTCTAGTGAGGGTGGAAGTTGGTTTTTGATCTGCCTCAAGACGAGCCTCTCAAAGCACTTCATCACGATGGGTGTGAGTGCGATTGACTGCAGGAGACTGATGACTTCTTCGGCACAGGGACGATGGTGGTCGCTTTGAGGCAGGTTGGAACCACGGCGCTGCTCAGAGACATGTTGAAGATGTCGGTGAAAACATCTGTTAGTTGTTCTGCACATTCTCTGAGCACTTTCCCAGGGATGTTATCTGGTCCAGCAGACTTCCGTGGGTTGACTCCGCGTAGGGTTCGCCTCACGTCAGCAGTGGTCAGACAGATCACCTGGTCGTCGGGGGGAGGGATGGTCTTCCTCGCCGTGACGTTGTTCTGTGCCTCGAAGCGAGCATGGAATTTGTTCAGTGCATCTGGGAGGGAGGCGTCACTTCTACAGGCCGGTGGTGTTGTCCTGTAGTTGGTGATCGTCTGAATGCCCTGCCACATGCGCCGAGTGTCGCCGCTGTCCTGGAAGTGACCATGGATTTTCTGTCGCCCTCTAGTGGCCGGTACTGGAAACGCAGATCATTTAAAGTATCTTTACCGTGGAGGAATATAATGCTTTATGGTGAAATGAACAAATCTGAATCAACAAATTATATTTAATAAAAGGTGAAAAAAGGAAACTTAGTTAAATGTGACCAGGAAGAGCCACAGGCCCCTGACGCCTCCGTATGAAAATGAAGGATGTTTCCAGGGGCCTTGTAAGTCACAGGCAGTCATGATAATGATCATCAAGCACTAAAAACTGAAAGCAACCCCTTTAGAAATAACACATGAAATCATATGCTGCATAAAAGAGAACATATATACACCCAAAACCGCCGTTGGGTAACAGGAAAACCAATCAAGTGACCAAAGCGACTAAAGGAGCGTATTGATTTAAATAAGAGGGAGCACAAATAGATTTTTAAGAATTTACACAGGCATTACAATATCACAGTTTTTTTTCACAAGCGCAGGTTCTACAAGAAAGCAAACAGATCGAACCTGAGCTGCAAAATACCACAAAAGAGCCTCAGTGAGACAGTGAACCATGATCTCATGAACTTCAACATGAACTTTTTATTTTTTATGATGAGTGGTGAACGATGCTTTGGTGAGATGAGGAAGAGGAAGTGTTCTTGTTTTTTTCTTTTTTTTCTTCTTTTTTTTTTAACCGAGGTTTCTTTTTTTCTCGCTGAGACATCTTTAGCCCAGTTTGCTGCCATCTGTGATGTGTTTGGTGTCATGGAGAGAATTGGGCAGAGGAGCCTCGGCTGTCTGGCCTCCGGTAAGCAATATTTACTCCGATTGTAGAACGAGGGACGTTCAAACGTATCTCCGTGCACATTTCTGAACATTAAAAAACCCTCTCCCCTCTTTTCCAGTGTCTCTCTTCTTCGTGTTGACCTCGTCTGCTGTGGGTGCGTTTGATTTTCTTTTTTCAAGCTCGTCTTCCCTTTCATGTGCTGAAACGCTGCTCGTTCCCATGTGCTCGGTAGATCCCCGGATCCTCCTATCGGGGCTGGCCCGCTGCTCCAGAAGCGTTGAGGTCTTGTACAACAACAACAACACACAAGCTGTCTGCGATGAAGGCTGGGACGCGCTCCACGCCGCCGTGGCCTGCAGACAGCTGGGCTGCGGCTCCCCGCTCAACACCTCCAACTGGAACCGGTCCGGCCCCGGGATGATCCGGCCCATCTTGAACTGCTCTGGACACGAGGCGTCTCTGGAGGAGTGTGGGACGCTCCGAGGGTTCGGCGTCACCAACTGCAGCAGCAATAACCATGTTGTAGTTGAGTGTTCAGGTGACTGAGGCAAAAACATTCAGAACAGTGAGATATGTTGAAAGAAACACCAGACCCGTCTTGGAATCTTGACCCCTGACATTGGCACACACACACACACACACACACACACACACACACAAAAACCAAACAACTTAGCAAGCTTTATTTCATTTCTGCGGTCTTTTTGCTGACTAATGACTCATGTCGTCATCAGAGCAGTAACCTGCGGCGCTGCCTCTTCCTCCCCTCTGGCCTTTCCGGACGTGAGAAACTTGCTCTCTTCCAGATCCGCTGCTGCTGTACGGCCTCCCGGCGAGCGGAGGCGCGCTGCTGCTGCTGGTCGTCTGCGCGGTCGTCTGGGCGAGGAGACGGGCCAAGCGTTCCGTCGTCGTCATCCGAAGCCAACGTCCGTGAAAGGCGCCTTTCCCTCCCGCGTTCCCACCTTCCGTCCTGAGGTTTTCCTCTCTCGTTTCAGCAGCTCCTGTCGAGGGTCGCGACAGCGAAGCCGACTACGAGAAAGTGGACGACGAAAACATGGAGGGAGCCTGCGTGAACCTGGAGACTGGCGATGACCTGGGGGCCTCCTCCGAAGAGGAGGAAACGGATTATATCAATCTAACAGTGGAACAGAACGTGCAGGTCGTGGACAGTACTGAGGACAATGAGGCTGATTATGAAAATGTGACAAAAGACGAACAGGTCATATACATCTACGGCGAAACGGACTTCACTTATCAAAATATGGATCGGGAATGACCCGAGGAGTCGGAACATTCGTCCTTCCTCAGATGGACGTTTGTATTAAATATGTGAACTCCCTCGTGTGTCTCAGTAACGTTTACAACATTTTTCCACGTGTGTGTAAGTATTCTGCAAGAATGGTCAGCAGTGTGTGTGTGCGTCTGTGTGTGGGTCTGTGTGTGTTCTTGTATTTGTTTCTTACTGAGGTACTAAAATACCCACTCTGCTAGCAAAGTTAGGGCATTTTAGGGAAGTGAGGCCCTTTTGACTGGGTCCTCATAACTTTAAAGGCCCGTTTGAGGGTTCAGACCTGGTGTTAGATTGCGTTTGGGTCAGGGTCAGGGTCGGGATTAGGGGATTGGAAGGGATGGTCGGGATTAGGGTCAGGAAGACCATCATCCCTGTGATCCAGATTAGGAAGAAATGAAGGTTAAGAGACAGATGGAGACCTTTACATCCTCTGATGCCTGTAGGTGCAAAACCAGGGTTTTCTCTCTGAATCACCTTTCCAGAAACCAGCCCGACAAGCAATTTTCTTACAGTTTTACAGTTTTCCCCTGCTATAAAAGAAACTTCCTGTCTCGCCCTTCGCAGAAACGAATTAGAGAAACATTCTCAACAATGCTGAAGAATTAGTTCTTCTTTTAAGCAATGTGTCTTTTTAGACTCACACTCGTGCGTATCGGCACGTCGACAGCGGCGCTGGACTTTTCAAACGTCAACCTTTTCACCGTGAGACCAACTCAAACTTGGATGTGGCAGAGATGACTGAAGAGTTAGATGTTCTAATGTGTTTATAACATGTGGTGTAAAAATAACTCAGACATTTAGGGACGGGACCTCGGAGTCATCTTCAATCTCCTTTCTATTTGTGTCTCCAGCACACCCTGGTTCACTGACATACTTGTTTATTTTTGCACCAAGTCTACTTGGTGACTCCAAGCACGCTGAGTCATCCATTTTGTCACCATGGGGGAAGAAACGTCAGCGCATGGGGACAGAAATCAAAATACCCTTCAAACACGGCGCCGCCATCTTCTGTTGAGTTGAGTGCTATCAGAGAATGAAAAGCAGAAATAATAACAAACACCCATGGCGTGTTAGTCGGTTCCAACCAATCACACAGAGGTGGGGACATCTTTAAAGCCAATGACACGAAGGCAGTTTGACGACCGCAAATAGATGTGACGGTTAGAAAATGCTGCATGGGGCGTCTTGGTGTGTGAACGCACACTTGCTAAGAGATTCTGGGAAATATCATGGTGCTGAGCTCACACCACAAAGAAGCAGGTTCCAGTAACCCGAGACGAGATGCACTTTGTTCTGAGTGGCGCGATTACGCCCCAGCAGCTGTTTCAGCCCGTTTGACTGAGCGGGTTCCAAACGAGAAAAAAACAATTACAGGAATAACAAATCATTAAAAATAACAACAAAAAATATATCATAGAAAAATCACATCTTAACAAATAAAATATTGGTAAAGATTTACAGTATTCTGGTTTGGGGTTGTTTGGCTACAGTGTTGGGTTTAAATTGACAGCGTGTCTAACTGTAACTTCCTGTGAAAGTGGGGTTTCAGAAAAGGTTGAATAAACCCAAACGATCGCCTGAGTTTCTATCGTCGAGATCCAACCGATCTTTCTACGCCTGATCCTGAGACACTGGGCGATCCGTGGCCCATGTGACCCGTGGGAATGCTGTGGAATGAAGCGTAAAAAGTATTGTTTACTCACACGCTTAAATCTAAAGGGAATCAGAAGATTCTGAGGCTCCAATCGACCCACCTCCACCCTTTGGTCAAGGAGGCCCAGGAATTAACCAAAAGCCATTTTTATATGTAATAATAATAATAATAATAATAATAATAATAATAATACTGTTTAAGATGTGTGGGAAAAAAAACACTTGATCTTGAAACAACAAACAAAATGTTAATTGCTCTCCAATATAGGATGAGATCAAGATATGTTCTTGGTTCTTAAACACGTTCTACATCACCCCTGGATTTCCAAGGCTCAGCACACAAACCCAAACAGGATATGAGCGTGAGCTGCCTTTAGCCCGTGGATGAGCGGCGGGGCGTTCCTGCCCCGGTCGCCACTCTGAGAAAACAGCTGTGAGATCATGGCTCGGAAATAGCCGGGATGGAGGTGGGGAGCCGGGGTATATAAGGCAGGGGAGCGCGGCCTGAACGCTCCAAAGCTCAGCCGTGACTCTAGCCAGCAGACATGATGTCCTTCTTCAGCGACGAGCCCTTCTTCAGCCGGGGGGAGCTGCTCTGGCCGCTGCATCGCCGCGGCAACCCCTCGCTGAAGCAGGGCTTCTCCAGCCAGAGAGCCACGCTGGTGGACAGCCTCCTGGAGGAGCTCCACCAGGGGCCTCGCCCCTTCAGCCTGCCCCTCATGTCCGCTCTGGACAGGTAAGTACAGACACTTTCAACGTCCGACCAAAGCAGGTCGGGTTTTTCTGACTTTGGCAACGCTGAGATCATTTCTCATTCTCTTCGTTTATTTTCATCATCATCAGAGGAGCTTCTTTGAAACACGGATGCGGATGAATGTCATGAGTGTATTCATTGCTCTTAATTAGCTTTAAATCTATCCGCTATCTCCTTTGCAAAACTTTTAAAAAGAAACTAATGGCTTGGTGGATGTTTTTGGTTTTTAGATGTTAAGGTCATTATTTTCATCTAGACAGATGGGCGGGTTGTGTCTCTTTTTTTCTCCAAATAAAACATAAAGTAATCATGAAACACTAATCTGACATAACTGTTTTCAGCAGTGGACTATGTTAGCCTCTGAAACCTTCTAAGTAGCCTTTGTGGCCCCTCGTAAGCACCCCCGGCCCCTCTGAGGCGGGGTGGAAACCGTTTTTCTAACGATTGCGCTTCCTCTCATCCGCAGACTGACCGATGGAAAAGAGGCGCTCAAAGAAAGGCCCGGCGCCGAGCTGCAGACCGCTGAACACAACGGAGACCTCCTGGTCACTCTGGACGCTCGTGGTTACGCTCCAACCGACATCACCGTCAAACTGGAGGGGAGGAGCCTCGCAGTGGTGGCCATGAAACAGGCCGGAGCAGAGGAGAGCCAGTCCTGCTCTTCCTCCTCCTCCCGCGCCTCCTTCTCTTCCTCCGCCTCGGCTCAGTTGGGCTTCGCCCGAAGGATTGACCTCCCCGCTCACCTTGACCTCTCCGGCCTCTCCTGCTCCCTGATGGATGATGGACAGCTGCGCATCCACGCCCCCGTCGCCAAACAGCCAATGGGCGAAGAGCGCCAGGTGCCCATTCGGTACAGAACGTCGCTGGAGTTCCCAATTTCCAAGGAGAAGACAGAAGAAGAAAAAGACTAATGTTGGCCTTTTCAAACAGACTGTCTATGAAATGTCGAGTTTACACTTAAAATGTGTTGATTTTATAATGATTTGAAAGTGTATAATCTGATTGAAAACCCAATACGGTCGCATCTGATCGGTGCAAGGACTAATGTCACCACAAGGTGGCGACAGCGATCAATTAACAAGAAGGAGGAAAAGGATGTGGGCGGAGAAAGACAGAAGAAGAGGGAGAGCATGAGAAAAGAGAATGAGAAACGGAGAGAGAAACACAGATGGAGAAAGAGAGAGTTAGAGTCACGAGCGAGGAAAAAATTTTAATTGTTTCTACTCTTAAAAGTCATATTATCATGTCAACTTAAAATAAATGTTTACTTTCCTACTGATATACCTTTCTTGTAATCTTGTAAAATGAGTTGCAAATAACCAGGAGAAAACTTAATAATGTGATGGAGCAAACATGTATTTGTTATCTTGAAAATAAATAGACATTGATGGTAGGTAAAAATGGAAATACTCACACGCAAGGACCTAAACAAAATATTGTTAAAATACCAAATGTTACAGCACCCTGTGAATAATCCCTGAGGTTAATTCTAAATGCTTCTATGTGTTGTGTTGATTTGCTCTTACCTAAAAAAAACACCAGCAATTTAAAGAGTTTAAAGACATTTTCTTTCCAGGGGAGGAGTTTTATTTGTTGCGGTGCAGGAAGAGCTGATGCCTGAACTTGGCGGTTCAATGTTTGATGAGTCCTGCCCTGAAGGGGCCACCACAGAAGAAATCATTTGTCGTATATTTCATCTTATCTGCTCGTTTCTCACTGAAGCGTCTCATCCTGCAGAGAACGCGCCTGTTAATCCCAACAGCACCCTGCTGTTAAAAGGCTTCGACCTGAATCAAACATAACGCAGGTCTCTTTGGTGACGCTGAAGTGGGTTTAGGTCAGAACTCAAAGACTCGCTAACGTGTCGCCACAGTTTTTACTTACAGGATTTAATAGAACAAAATGTTCTAGTTCTCGCATTGTTTTGTCCTCTTTATTCATAATAACATATTAACAGTGAGTATAAATATCAACTAGTTTGGTTACTAACATCTTTCTGTATTCATTTATGTTTTTTGGAGACATGCAGGGAACCATTATGAGCAGCTTTTTGTATCGAAATGCTTAAAAAGTTGTTTTTCACTGCAGGTTGACGGCAGTGTGGTGGGACAATCTGCTAAAAGGTCATAGTTGATGTGTGACATTATGGACCGGGGATATCAACAAATCTAAAAAACATCGCTGATTGTTTAAAGATCACGTACATCACTGTCTTCTGGTCAACTGATCCTCTCAGCTCTTTTCTCAGGAGAATGAAGGGAACCAAAGATCTCTACCTTTATGTTCTGTAAGAAATATTTTCCGGAAATAGGAAAATGAAGTGACTTTTGTTTCTCCTTTTCTCTGTCTTGCTGTCTTTTTACACTTAGAATAATCCAAAGTCAAAACTGTATTGAATCAACTAAAATTCTGGTGTCAGCATCTTGGTAATTTTGAATGTCATATTCTTTTTTTTTGTACACAAACTGGGTCTATAGGCCAAAATCTACTTGTTTTACTCCATTTTGGCTCACAACTGTGCTTGTCTGGCATGAAGGCACCATAGACAACATTAAAAACGTTCTAAGGTTTTGTCAAACAAGTTGTTCACAGAAAAAACCCTAACAAGCCTTTCCAACTGCTGGCACGTCCTCTGAGACCATCAGGCTGGATTTGCTGTGTGTGGGTGTTTGCGTTTGTGACTATGCGGCGATTTGTGCATACGTGTTGTGTGAAAACGTGACGTAAGATGACGTCCCCCTGAGTGACGTGTGTGTGTGTGTGTGTGTCTGTACAGATTTGGAGGAGAGCAAGGGGATGATGCTGATGCTGATGATGATGATGATGATGACAATCACATACTGATCGAAGACACATGAACACACACACACACACACGCACACAGAGTGAGTGAGAAATGACTGTACGTGTTGCCCTAACAGTTATGAAGCCGTAATCATGATGGAGTGTGGAGCCGCTGAAGTAGGAAGGTTTGAATCTCCTGGATTTCCTCAGAGTAAACAGGCTGTTTGGCAGCTGGTTCAATCCAAGCATATTCTCATCTCCGTAACCCGATTTGTGTCCTTCTGTGGTTCAATCTTTGATGGATTTTACTCCAAACGTGTAAAAACATCTTGACTTAAGTAACGAGGATGAGCTGTTAGATATCTAACGAGCAGTCTTGCGTTAGCCATGGATGGTGGATGGCGGCCATGTGAACCTTGCGGTTCTGTTCTTGGTCCCTACTGTTCAGTCTCTGGTTTCAAAAACGAAAGAGGCAGCCGGGGAAATACTTTATAGCGGAGTGGACAGAGGAGAAGCTGTCTTCTACACCAGCGGTCCTCAACCTTTTTGCGCCCCGGGCCGGTTTTAATGTCAGACAGTATTTTCAGGGACCATCTGTTAAGAAGTGGCGGATACAAATACAACTACAGGACCGTCATATAATATATGCAAAATAAAATAATAAACATGTGTCAGTTGTGAGTGATAGATGAATATAACGAAGAGAATCTGACAGTTAAAAAAGAAAAAAGAAACATTGTTCATTCAGATAATAAGTAAAACAGTTATTAATTCTTTCTGTGCAGGCTGGTACCAAATGACCCCCAAACCGGTGCCGGTCCACAGCCCAGGGGTGGGAGACCACCTATCTACACCCTCTAATAACAACACTTTTTGCCAGAAAACATCTTTCCCATGTCATTCACATGACTGTTTCTAACTATAAAAGAGTTTTCCTATTTCTTTAAAAAGCTTTTTACATTTAAAGAATTAAAAAAACAGCTACACAGATATGTAGCTCTACTCCTGTACACTTGCAACCAAAGAAGCAAACAATAATGCGTTCCTGAACACAATATTTAGAGCAAATTGCTCTGTGTGGGGCCGAGGACAGAGACATAGCACCATGACTTGGTAACACCTGTTGTCAAGCTCTGGGCTCTTGGTTTTAATACCAGAACGTTGCCCGAACCCGCGCCCTGCTTGACTAATGCACCGATGTCACGAGGGCCTTAGCAGACGGTCGGATCTATCCTACAGGCTTAATTTTCTTCTTTTTCAATTGCAACAATGAGACACGCAGACCATCGCCTTGACGCGCAAACAGTGTGTACGCATGTGAGAGACAGAAGGACCGTGATCTGATTGATGACTGAAATAAAGGTTAGCGCCTGACCTAAAGGGAAACATTGTGGCATAAATAAATAAAAATAAATCGGAAACAAGCAATTAATCAAAAAAGACAACTTCTATATGTTCATCTAACAGGTCTCTCTGGCTGATGATGGCAGCTCTTACTGGTTAATAATTGTGTTTACGGGTATGATTCTCGGGTTTCTGATCGAGTTATTCAACAAAAAAAGAAAGAGAAGATTATATGGGAAAAGTAATGATGTTAGAACCAGCCCTGGCACCTGATTCATTCCATCTTCATCACATTCTGTGTCTGCAGCGGGGGGGAAGCTGAAAGGACCCTCTGGCATGTTTTGGATCGGTTACCAAAGGAGAGAAAACAAGGCAACATTTGGACCAGGTACTGAAACCATCGGGGCTTTTTTTTCTCCTCTTTCTTCTTATTTCTGAGAATAGATATATCTTTATTGTCCCACAATGGGGAAATTTCAGTGTCCCAGTGTTATTCCTGATGGATGTCAGCTTGGCCAACATCCTTCTGTCCTATACTTCCTCGATGGAGTCCAGGCTCCAGCCCAGGACGGAGGCAGATCTCTGAACCGGTTGTTAAGTCCTGCGGAGCCCCCGCACGGCAGACCACCACCTCCGGTGTGCAGTCCTGCAGCCTGAAATACTGTGGTCTGTTGGTCAGGTGGTTGGTTGTCCGCGCCACCCGCAGCTGGTCCACCCCTGCTGACTTCACATTTTACAGACACATTTCAATTATGTTCCTTTATCACCCACCATTTCAGAAGGTTAACAGGTGCGTTCAGGATGTAAAAAAGATCAATGCCTGAAATGAGATTTATTGATCTGAAGAGAACCTGATGATGGTCTAAGCCCCGTAGGTGTTTGGCCCAATGTCGGACTATTCCAATTCAATCCAACATATAAATAGATAAATAAAACAAGCTACCTTCTGACCCAGCTTATGTCCTGTATTTTGAACATTTTTAATGGCTGTCCAGCTTCAGGTTCACAGTCTGAAACTTGGACAAGTCCAGCTGCTGACAGTCGTTTCCATAAGTGAACCAGGCGACTCTTCTCATTTGGTGGCCCAATTGACCCCAGTCGGCCATACCGACCCTATAATCTGGCAAGTTGGCCCCCAGGCCAACCACCTGGCATAAAGTTGGGCCCTAAACAACACAGACCCTTCCTGGAACACCAGCACTCTGCCCCAGACTACACCCACACACCTTTTCAATACTCTTTTTTAGGTACTTTGATGGTCCAAACCATCAGGGGCATATAGCATATAAAACAAACTTATATGGTGCTCAGAAGGACATTGACACTGTTTTCTCCATGAATAACAATGAAATAATGACCTTTCTGGCCATGCATATGTATATGCGTATGTCATATGCGTGTGTTATTTTTATACAATTTGTTTAGTAAGGACTCTGTACCAAGGCTTATGTTGTAAAAGTGAAATCGAAAGTCAAACATAAAATTCCTTTCACAAAATAGGTTTTTGTTGTATATTTTACATTTTCACTAAATGGATTTTTTTTTACCCTTAACGGGCAAGTAACCAAATACGGTAACTTCATTTTCTTTGGTTTTCTGCAAGACATTAAAATTTTTTGAAAATCTGAAAACAGAAATAAACTCTGGTTATGATTCCTAATAACACCCTTAAACTGTTTTTTTGAATTTAATAGCATTTCAATGAGTGCCCTATAAAGGGTTAATACAAAAGGCAGCAATAAGATTTTCCATTGAGGCCGAGCTATTAATCAGCAGGAGCGTAATCTAGTTATCGAAATGATAGAATTTCTTTTACCAGGTGAAGAGAAAAACAAAAGTTTAATAATGCAGCGAAATCTGAGCTCCAGAATCCCATTCACCATGTGACCTGTTGCGCTTCATAAAAGGGCTGATGCATTTTTTTAAACGCATTATTAGGGTTTACAATTAGAGCACGCTGACGAAGTGAAGCGGTGCTGAAATGAGACTGAAAAATAAGGCCACACACACACACACACACACAAACACCGCAGGGACCATTAAAGAGATGTAATATTTTTGCTGCTGATATCTTATCAGTTGGGATGTCACATTATAATAGCAGAGCAGAGACAGAAGAAACACCATCTTAAATAAACATCAGGAAGCTCCTGGTCGTTCACACAGGAGATGGGCTTTTAGGGTGTGTGTGCACATGTGTGTGTGTGTGTGTTTTCACACCTGTCTGAGAGCGCGTGGGCACACACTAATGCACTGAGATACCTGAATTTATACAACCCAGCTGATGTGCCAGTGCTGAATGATGCGCACTGACAGCGCTGATACTGTGTGTGTGTTTTATCATCTGCTTAAATGTTTCCTGTCACTCTTCCCCCGCGGCTTTCAGCGACTTTAACCTTTATAGAGCTTCCTCAGATAAAATCAGACACAAACACACTGCTGCAAATGCGATGAAGTAATCATCCTAGGCTGTGTAGTTTTTTTCCCCCCTCTTTTTACTCTTCTTACTTTTAAAATTTTGTTTTTTCCTTATTTGCAGCTGAAAAATAACAAAACAAAACAACAAAGACCGAAACTGGAGGGCTCACTTACAACAGACAGGATGGTAGGTGGACTCCGAGTGCAGGACTCATATCTTTCCAATATTTGCAATATATAAAGCTGTTAGCTGTAAAAGCTACAGTCATTTCCCAACACTGATTAGATGCAATGTCGAGGAATATTTTGTTTTAAACATTGTTGTTCATCAACAGTTCGCTAAATCTAAAGCACATTCTGAACATAGTTTCAACAGCAATTTTTATTTCCTGAATACAGATCCAGACTTCCTGTCCACGGCTTACTTTTGAAGCAGTGACGTGATCAAACGAAAAAAAATATACTCACATAAAGTGCAGAAGTGAAATTAGATCTGGATTCTAGCCCAAATTCCACCATTAGTATGATGACTTTGGCTTGTTTGTCTTGTCTTTGGAAAGATATACGAAATACCTCTATGGAAAACTAACTTTTAAAGGTCAACTGGTAATTCTTTGGTTTCACCCCTCCTCAACGCAGCCTTCAGATGCTCATATTCTTTCAAAAGATTAATCAAATTTGTGAACAACTATCTCAATCAAAGCGGCTTCTTACATTTACTGTGTGATTGTGAGACGCCGTTTCCCAGCTGTGAGGGTCAAAGGTGACCTGGACTGAACACTACCTAGCAAGAACATGATAAAGTCCTATGATTTGTAAAACACATTCTGTCAGGACTCATTAAATGTTATTATTTGTTATGTTGTCTTTGTTCTAACTGTGGTTTGTGACGCAATCTGAAAAGGGAAATGTTTATGCCCCCCCTTTGTCAGGCTTAAAAACCTCGCTGTGTGTGAATGTCTGAGTGTAGTGTGTTTGTGTGTGTGTGTGTGTGTGTGTGTGTGTGTGTATGTATGTGTGTGTGTGTGTGGGAGGGAGGTGTCGGAACTGCAGCAGGTGACAAACAGACAAACAGCCCCGGGCAGATAGAAAGAAAAACTGCTGTCATATATAATTCAAGGTTGTAGAACAGAACTCATCTACGCCGTGTAGGTCATAAGGGTTCAGATTTCAGCCTTATGCTAAAAAAAAAATTACAAAAGAAATATATTTTATTTTGTCTACAGCTAATACCCTAAAATGAAAAAGTAAAAATATCGTTCTGACCTTAGTGTGACCTTTAGCTAGCTTAGGGGTCCACCTGAGGCACCTCCAATTGATTAAACATGATGTGCAGAGACAAACGCCTGTCTAAATAAGGCAGCTGATAGCAGAGTCCAAACCAAGAGGTCAACAAAACTGCCCCCAGATGCTGGATTTAGGGACATAAACGAGAGGAAGAATGGCAGGATATCCAGCTCTGGCAATCCATGAAAATTAGCTTGTAAATCAATACCAAAGGTCTCTTTAGGTTGACCAAGTTAAGAGGCCGTAGAATTTCACTCCTGATGGACCTTTAGTCGGCGTCTTTTGTGTATTTTATGTGCTTTTATTTCAATGTGGTTTTACGGATCATTTAAAATTCCTCTCGTTTGGTGTCCTCTTTACTGTTGCCGACACCTGATGTGTCATTTTAAACAAGAAACGCAATTGGATCAGTGGCAGCATGAATAAGACACACACACACACACACACACACACCAGTAATTGCCGTTTAAGAAAAGCCTTATCACATTTAAAAGCCTTTGTTAAAGGAACTAGCTTTTTTAAATACACACACACACACGCACCCACTAAATAGTATATGATGTGTGTTGTTCGTAGAATCAGATGACATCGCACAGATGTCTGTTTGAAAGGTGTAAGAATTTTATGAATATAGACAAGCCATGTCATATTTGCTGTTAATTTACAGTGAACAATGGCTGAGAAAGCCCAAATAAAAAAAGTTGAAGGATGTAAAGAGGGTGTAAAAGTACATTTAATGTTAATGTTGAATGTTTAACTACACTGCACATCAGGGACCTAATTGTCTCATCCAGTTCTGAATTCCCCACAAATTTGCTCCATAATCTGAGAAATAATTGCATTTATATTACAAAAGAGTTGCAGAGGAAACTGATATCAAGCATTTTATAGCGATATTATATTGTGATGTAGATGCATTTTTATTTGAGTTATGCGGATATGTGATACCTGAGTGCTATTAAGCAATGTGAGATGGCATAAAACTAAAACAGTTAGTCTCTATTCATTTCCATTATGGGTAATTTTATCCACACTTAGAAATGAAAGAGAATCTAAGTCAAAGGACATCTGAATAAGACCACTGCGATGGAGAAATATATAGTTTCAACCATTTTCTCATGCTACATTTTCTAATTTAATTATTTGATTAAAAACAGTTACTTCAACTCACACAAATTCATCATGGCACCTGGTGTGATGTAACACACATAAACCATGCCAGACCAGTCAAACTGCCTTTCAGCATCCTTTAGTTCACCACCTGAAATGCAACACTGAGAATGACCTGCAACGTTGCGATGTGAGCCAAAAGTAGACTCAACTAGCCCATTTTTTGCTATCAACAGGACAGCCATGAAATGGCTTTATGAGATTGATAATCTATATCAGGGGTGGCCAACCAGTCAGAGACTAAGAGCCACTTTTTTTTTACTGCATTACTGCAAAGAGCCACATCATACACATGGGCACATATGAACATCAACCCATCCCTTCCTCTCACACACACACACACACACACACACACCTCTGTTCAGCCAGATTTATTGTAAATGTCACACACCAACATGATAATGACAGAAATTGGTGGTCAGCTTGCCACAGAGGGAATGAACGGCAGCGCCAGGCCGAGCGTTTTTGACGCTTGTCATGTGAAAGCCCGCATGAAACCAGCAAAAGAGCCGCATGAGGCCCGGGAGCCGCGGGTTGGCCAGGTAGGATCTATACAATCTATAAGTGGCAGGATAGTGTCAGAATTCATGGGCGGGAAAAAAAAAACAAAAAACTGAGTACTTGTTTACAAACGCCACTGCTTTGTCAGACGGATGACTTATTTCGTTTTGAAGGTGGTGTCCCGCAAAATGTGTCCGCTCTGACTGACTCTTCCTCTGATCGATGATGACAAAGGCCTCTGCGTAAGAGCTGTGTTTTTCCACCCCAGCCGTCCATCGGCAACCCGTGAAGACCCCTCAGAGCAGCGGCCCACTCCTGCAGCACACCTCTGATTTCCTCCTACGACAAAACCTAGCGGAGGTGGGGAAGGAAGCAGGTGGATACCTGACGGATGCTGGGCTGGAACCACAGCACACCTGTTCGTACGTCAGTGCAGACGCTGTGTCATTGCAGGTCGTGACTGACCCTGGCACAGCTGCGACTTTAGAAGCTGCTTCTCTCTGGGGGCACTTTGGCCAAACTCGTTAAAAAACCAGAGCTCCCCCTAGTGGCAGGAGTCAAACTACAGCCATTTTACTACCCTGCAAACCATCTGAACTACATAAAACTCTGTCTTTATCAACTATACTGTCATCCAAATACATGTGTTGACCACCGGGGAAACATTAAAAGCATTTGTTCTGCATTATTTTATTTGGTTTTGTTAAAGAAACAGAATATTCTTTGAAGGAAAAATGTGTCCAAAATATAACTTAAACATATATACTTGAGCACCTTTGGAGAAACCCCAGATTCTCTACATCAAAACCAAGTCGGATAAGTGAAGGTTTCATGTTTCATTCGCAACAGTTTGCATTTTGCAGCATAATAAGTGTCGGGGCCCCAAATGTCATCTCTTAAAAAAAAAAAAAAAAAAAAAAAAAAAAAGCTAGATCGTCCGCGTTAGTAATGTCTCCATCATCGACACTATCTGACGCAATCGGCCTGTTTATCCGCGCGTTTTCCTCACACGCACGTACGGATACGCACAGACGCGCACCCATGGGGGCCCCTCCCTGCGCCCGGCGCCGCTCCGCCGTATAAATGACCCTGCGCCGGAGTTTGGAAACCAGGTGCAGGGACCTGCAGAGAGAGACCGAGCGAGTGGAGAACGCAGCTGACCTTCCGTCACCCCCAAAACCTCCTCAGAGTAAGTCCCATTTATCCTTCATCCTTCACCTCAAAAGACGATTCTAAACTGTTTAAATTCATTGGCTTATTGTGTTTTTGTGTTTTGACTCCACAACCCTTTTCTTAGTCGTTTTTCTGCAAATACTTGTGTCTTTTGCATTTTGACAGATGGATGCAAACATGTATGTGCACATAAAACGCTTCCAACTATTAAATATCTTTTATTAACATTACAGTATTCCAAATGTTTCTACAGTAATTACCCTAAAATGGTACTGGGGTGCCTGAGGGAGGGTAAATAAAAGTAGGAAAGCAGATAAAAGAAGATCAGTGTAATTTTATTTTCAAAGAACTGTTATTTCAGACTGAACACTAGTGAAACATGGATGAGGGATAGAAATATATTGTTGTGACAGATTTGTTTGTTCTGTTTTTAATGTCAGAAAGTTCCAGTCAAGGTTGTACCTGTTAAAGATTTGCACACACAAAATAAAGCTTTATTTATTCCTTGCACATCATAGTAACAAAAACAACATTAACAACAAAAAAAAACAACAAAACAGCCACAACTGCTGGGGTATAAGTTCTTTTTAAGAAGCCATTTTTTTTTTTGTGTGGTTTAATTTGTGGGTCTTGTACACGAACACACACACACACACACACACACACACACACACACACACCAACTGACAGGTTGTCCAGGCCTTGGGCTGCGTTGACGCCTGGCTGTCCCGTTGCAGATGGCCGTGATGCTGAAGCCTTGGACCGTGCTGGTGGCTGTGGTTCTGTGCGTGCTGGTGTGCCTGGGAACACTGGCAGATGCCTACCCCCCCAAACCCGAGAACCCCGGTGAAGACGCTCCTCCCGAAGAGCTGGCCAAGTACTACACCGCCCTGAGACACTACATCAACCTGATCACCAGGCAGAGGTACGATCGCAGGCACAGACCAACACGTGCAACCTGGGTCAGAACGGTGAAAAAAACACACAAGATTGCTGGGTTTTTAATAATTGTCGTGGGGCTAAACGGTAAAGCATTGGTATAGTTTACATTTTGTATTGGGTGTGTGGCAGATTTTAAACAAACGACAGAGCATCAGTGGTTGTGGAACGTGATCCTGGACAAGATGGTGGCACTATTTAGCTGAAAAAATGGAGTAGATCTTTAGACTGCAGAGCAATCAGACTTACAGAAGAGGGCAACGCTGGCGTTCAACGGCAAGAAACTGAAGTAGGGCGTATAAACTCTTTCCCTACCTGTCTTGAAGCTGACGAGGTTAAAAGATTACTTCGTCATTTATTGTTACTCATACATGGTCAGATCTCATTCTTCATTCATCCAAGAGTAGACTTTGTGTTCATCTGGACTTGTTCTTTGAAAACGTTTCGCCTTCTATCCAAAAGGCTAGATCACTTGTGATCTGTTCATGCTAGCATGCCAAATGGTCCACAAAGGCTGTATCTCCAAGAACGATGAAGCCTTTTGGATGGAAGGCGAAATGTTTTCAAAGAAAACTGATTCCAGATGAACACAAAGTCTACTCTTGGATAACTAAGACCTGGATGATTGAGAACCTACACAGACCTCATTCTTCATTCACTTTTTATCATCATAAGATACTCATGTTTTAACTTACTAAAAAAAATCCATAAAATATGTTGTATTTAATAATGGTAGATATTCTAAAAACGCAGTCACTGCCCTTCTCAGCTCGTCACGCTTCAATAGAAGTACTAGAAATCAGAACTTCAGAAGAACTCTCAAAAACATGCAGATCAGCTTCCGCTGCTTATTTTGCTATAAAAGCAGGGACTAAGTTCTGTTTCCTGCGCCTGCTCCCTCCACCCGAAGGCGCCCCCCTCTCCTCCTCCTCCCAAACCTTTTCCATTCGATTACCAGCACCCTTCAAAACAAACCGCCGGGCCCCCACATCAGCGAGACCGGAGCAATCTTCGGCGCAGACGCAAGGAGCTGACAGGAGGAATCTTTTCTTCATGAAAGCCAAATAGGTCATTGATATTTCCACAGCTGACTCAGAGATCCAGTTCCAGTTGGCGTTCTGTTCCGAGGACGGCGATGCCGCTGCGCGTAATGAGGTTACCAGCCCTGAGTGGGAGCATTC
Source organism: Tetraodon nigroviridis (assembly GCA_000180735.1). Taxonomy (NCBI): domain Eukaryota; kingdom Metazoa; phylum Chordata; class Actinopteri; order Tetraodontiformes; family Tetraodontidae; genus Tetraodon; species Tetraodon nigroviridis. The sequence continues at coordinate 164,489 of CAAE01014676.1, read as the reverse complement.
CTTTGACACTAGGCTCATTGTGTTGTGTAGCTGCGGGGTGACCATTCAATCATTTATTCAAACTTTGTGTATATTTCCCAGCACAATATTTAAGGGCCGTTTTTTTTTTTTTTTTTAAATTTATTTCTAGTGGTTCAATTCAATCAAAAGTTTCTCTATTGCTGTTGTTGCCCTAAACTTCTTGTTTGAGTATCAGGTGGCCCGGGAGATACTCTAAAATGTAAAATACTTTAATGTACGAGAGTTGAAATATCAATATTAATGATTAAGGAGGAAGGGACCCTAATAAATCACTGCTGTTTATTCCTAAACATTTATGGTAAAAGCAATGGTAAAAAAGTCCTGAAAAATAGTCCTAAATATGTATTACGTAGCTGGGGGTGTTAGGCTTTATCACACAGTCTAATAACAGGTTTTAATAACAGTAAAAAAACAATTAAAATGTGACTCAAATTAAAAATAATTCGTTAGAGTTTATGCACACCCTTTTGGAGGTGTGACATGTACGACCTTTTTTCATCATTCACTCAGACTCTTTTATTAAAAAAATAATAATACTTGTGTGGGTATTATGCGTCGCATATACTTAGATCGATGTTGTGTTCATCACATGCTATTTGTTTAAAACTCCTCCACATTTAAAGTCATTAGGACGAGAGTTGAATGCTAAGTTGCATCAGACACTTTAACACATAGAAGTTTTGTTTAATTTTTGCCTGAAACCAGATGTTTTCTACAACTTTTCCTGATTTATTTTGAACATCATCTTTCTAAAGTACCCTGACCCTCGTGGATCTGGGTAACAACAACTTCACAATGTCCCTCTGGGCACCGATAACGTTATATAGGCCTACTTTGGCTAATGGTATGACAGGATATATAAGCACTCTGTGAGTGGTGAGAATAACATCAGCAGATAAACAGTAATAGGAAAATAGGAGTGGGGATCATCCAGGAGAAAATATCAGGTGCACTTCATTTTCCTGCATGCTGTGTCCCAGCTGAGACGCCCTGTGAGCCCTGCTGCTCCTCAACTGTGTAACGGAGCATGAGATTGGGTGCTGGGGTCACAGCGGGGATGTGGAACAGGTGGCTGATGGAGAAACCAGAGGATCTGCGGGTTATGCCGCAGAGCGCCGTTCCTTGCACATGAACACGCAAGAAGCCTCAGGTCAAAGGGTTTTAGGTTGATTTGCTGCTGTTTGTTTCCTCGTCAACAGTGTTGTGGTTTAAAGACACGCGTGCCTCCGTCTGGATCTGGCTGTGAAATGAAAGCATCAAGAGAAAGCGATGGGAAGTGAACTGTTTTGGTTCGGGGGTCAACATATTTGAATAACAACTCAACTGGTTTTACATGAGTAAAACCAGTTTGCTCCTAAATAGGATTGGTTTTTGTTGTGCTGGCGTCAGACTTATCAGATGTTTTACACTCATTTATACCTCTCTGGGAGGTGTTTTTGACATAAACACAGATGAAACATTTAATCAACTTCTCCCATTGCATAAAATTTAAATAATAAGAGTGGGAGTGTGGGTGATATCAGCAAGCTGCTGATATCATTTGGAGCTAAAATTCAATAATCGGTAATTACAGTCCTGATTGCCGCTGAGTACAGCTGCTATATTAAATATCCATCCAGGGAGCCACTGGTTAAGACATAAATAAGAAAATAAGAAAATATTTCCTCAGAAAAAGGGTTTTTTTTTTTGGAAAATTAATGAAATTTTAAATGTATGCTTTACCAATGCGACACTAATCCTCCTTTATAAGTTATTCAACATAGAATTCTCCCAGAGATGGATCATTTTTCCCTGTCTTTGTCCCTCGCTCAGGTACGGAACGCGTTCCGCTCAGGAGGATGTGGTTGCAGAGCTGCTGTTTGGCAGCGAGCAGCAACAGCAGACCAGCAGATCAAGGTGAGATGCGCGTGTGTAAAGCAGCACTGTGGTAAGGAACACTGTGCAAAGAGGCATCATGATGACCAAGCTGTGTTCTTTTGCAGATTTGATGACTCCTACAACATGTGGTGACTCCATCACGCCTCTCTCCTCCGTAGGCGTTCTGCATTCTACAATTCACCTGCAGAGGCCGACATGTGCCTATCTCCATGACCTTTAACCTAAACGATGGCTGTCGTCTCTCTGTTGTTCTTGTCACTGTCTTGCTCTTATCACAACACAGTTGTATATAATTCCATGTCAATATCAAATCCACAGGAATATGAGATCAGAACTATTAATCAGAAGGTCTGTGTCTATGTGTTTGAGCATTAATGTATCTCTGCTGTCGGTTTAGAGGAAAGAAAATTCTCGTTTCCATTGTTAATGTTAGGAACTGTATCTCAATAAATGAATAAAAATCTATGCGTGTGATTATTTATTTATATATCCTGTCTACCTCCCTTCCCCGCCCCAGTAAACATGTTTAAGGAATTCGTACATTTTTAGTGTGGAAAACAATAGATAAAGATATACAACATTAGATGTCCTATTTTAAATTATATTCCCTCTGGCTAGTTCTTATTTAGGTCATAAATGTTGTCCTTTTTTATTAGGTGATGCTATATATAGGGTCATCCTAAAAATGATTTAATGGTTTAATTTAGTTGTCAAGCCCCCACCCCTGTTTAAGGAGGAAATATAAAAGATTTTTTTTCAGGTTTTCTCGGGAATCTTTTAAAATTTGGTGTCAATTAGGTCATGTCAATTATACAGAACACTAATGAAGGCAATTTTATTGACATAGAACTAAAGTTAATGCAATGGTACTTTTTAGATTTTATAAATATATTAGTGTGTGTGTATGTGTGTGTGTGATGGGGAGAGTGAAGGAGCTATATGGGAGTAATTAACTTTCATAATTTGAAATATCACCTTTTTTAAATTTTCCCATGCAGATAATACTGTTTTTAACTCAAATCTGAGTCTGCGCGGACTCACTTTAATCGCGTTAACGTTCCAACATCTTACTATAGGACATATTATTCTGAAAATTCTCGGCAGCAATCGTGTTTTTCCGTCTACGGTCGTTAACGACCGTGTGTGGGTTCCAGACAACAACAATCGCACGAGACAGACGGCGGGCAGCGCGTGTTGCTGTTTAAGGTAGGAAACTGTCTTCCGTTCATTCGCCGACGTGGCGACGCCATTGTTGTTTTTTTGGAAGAGCTGCGGTTAATCGTCCTGTGTTGTACTTTCGTGTTTCGCATCCCACTGAGGTTTGTTGTTCTAAAAAGGAGACAATCGTTCCATCGATCCTGCGTGACTGAGGCGCGTGCGTGGGCGCGTGGTGTATTTTGGTGACGGAGGGTTCGTGAAAACAGAATCGATGGTAATTTTCAGAAATAATTTGCGCCAACTCTTTATGCGTCGAGCAGCTGTGTGTGAGGGTGCGAGTGTGTGTTTTTATGTGAATGTAGAGAACAGAAAAAAGACCCCCCTCGCCTGTGAGCGAACCTATTTTATGTAACACCAGTGTTGACATCAGATCATAACACGATATAATAATAATAATAATAATAATAATAATAATAATAAGAATAAGAAGAAGAAGAAGAAGAAGAAGAAGAAGACGCTTTACACCTAAAAATGCGAAAACACTTAATTACTTCATCATCTGGACAAAAGCCTAAGTTTAACTTCACGTGTTCCCAATATTTATAAACATATGACATTTTATTAAC
>CAAE01014676.1:146697-160164 GCA_000180735.1 Tetraodon nigroviridis | reverse complement strand
ATAGATAGATAGATAGATAGATAGATAGATGGATAGATAGATGGATAGATAGAGGCTTTGTTCTCCATTCACACCGTAAATAGCCTTTGTGTTGTGTAAGTTGCTATGGTGACGTATACATTAGCTACACCCTGATCTCTCCCCCTCTCCTGTTGTAGCTGTCAGGTTCCAGCTGGTGTAGCGACACCCTCCCATTACGATATCACTGCTAAGAATAGCAGAGTACACCCAGTTCAAACCCTTCACATTTACAATTCTCTGGCTTTTTTTTGCAATTTCCTTTGCAAGCATTGTTTTTTTATTTTTATTCCTTCTAATTTTACAAAACATCTTTACAGCGGCCACTCCGCTGTGTTGCCTGGGTAAACGCTTCCATGTTCCATTTCTACTTCAATTGTCACTCTGCTGTTTGTTTCACTAGAAAACTTTTTCTTTTCTTTTTTTCTCTCTCAGGTTGACTGATGATCTAAGATGCCAGTGGCCTCCACTCGGACTGAGCCTGGTGAGACGTTTACAACAAGATGTATCGTTTTACTGTCCGGCGATAGTGCGCGGTCCTACGTGCCCCTGTGGATGATATCACAGTAATCCAGTTCCAGAGGAAACTCAAAGGCAACTAGCAGCTAGCATCCATTAAACACAGGTTTCTTTCCTGACAACTACACGGCCCAAATCCGCTTGCACTGAGTGTGTTTGCCCATGAGTGGCGGAACTGAAGCGTGGAAGCACCAGTGAGCTTCTGGAGGCTACTAATAAAAGAAACACTGTGATAAACAGATTTTGGATGAAGTGAAAAACACTTAAAAAGAATAAATTGAAACATATAACAAGATACATCTGACAGTAGAGAAGCGTACTCCAGCTTTCTACTATTTATTGCCCTCTTCATTGTGTGTGTGTGTGTGTGTGTGTGTGTGTGTGTGTTATAGGACCCCAGGTGGCGGACACAATGAGCGATAGTACTGCCAGCTCCACCACAGCCAATGACCTGGACCTCATCTACCTCAAAGGCATCATGGAGAGCCCGGCGGTATGGAGGAGAAACACACGCGCACGTGTTACCTGCACGTGAACACGTGCACGTGTACGGTTTCGCTTTAACCCCCCGATGCGCTGCGTGTGTCAGGAGCAGGAGGAGCGCTTGAAGGAGGTACATCTGTCTCCAGTGAGGGAGAACAACGTGGAGCTCCTGCAGGAGATCCTGAGAGACCTGGACCCGTTCAAACATCGCTCCAGCTCTGCGGCCGAGCTCGCCAGTATTCTCACGCAGCCTCATTTCCAGGTTAAAAAACGCGCAAATGTTGATTTTAACGCTCGACGCGGCTAAAAGAGCCCATTAGTGGGCCGAACCCAAAATAATTGGGTTGAAATGCTTGTTTTATTTCGTTTTGTTTTGCCAGTCTCTGCTGGAGACCCACGATTCCGTAGCGTCGCAGGTCTGCGAGAGTCCGCCCTCCAGCCCAGGGGACTTCGTGGACCACGACACCGAGGACGAATACAAACACACTTACCCCCCACCTGACGCCATCCGCATGGTGGGCATACGCAAGGTGGCAGGCGAGCACCTGGTGGGTGTCCTGGACACGGGAACGCTACGAAAACGACACCTGATGATATCAGATCACGTGTACTTTGTATGTTTTTTTAAGAAATAACAAATAAGCGTCGATGTTGTCAGGGGGTGACATTTAAGGTGGAGGGAGGCGACTTGATCATAGCTCGAATCCTCCACGGAGGGATGGTCGACCAGCAGGGCCTGCTGCACGTTGGGGATATTATCAAAGAGGTGAGAATAAAATGGTTTACACGGTTTCATTGACGTCTCAACTGTGTAATATTGTTGCAGTATTGTTTTAGTACTAGGAACTAAGTGGTTCTTTTAGTGACTTAGCGTGTAGGTTTTATTAAAAAAACATACAGCGTACGCAAACCACACCTATAGGTACCGCAGCTTTAGCTAAAAATGATATGTTAATGAAATGTTTTGTCCGATGTGCTTTTAGGTGAATGGCCGAGAGGTGGGCAGGGACCCCAGGGTGCTACAGGAGGAGCTACAAGCAGCCAGTGGAAACATTGTTCTGAAAATACTGCCGAGCTACCATGAAGCGATAATGCCAAGACAGGTGACAACCTGCTTTAGGAAGTGTTTAAATTATACTAGATAATCTTATGCTGAAAAAAAATAAATCCCAAACGTGTGTGTTTGCCCAGGTGTTCTTCAAGTGTCACTATGACTACGACCCAGCTAACGACAACCTGATTCCCTGTAAGGAAGCTGGTTTACGGTTCGAGACAGGCGACATCCTGCAGATTGTCAACCAGGATGACGTCAACTGGTGGCAGGTGAAGTTTCACAGAAGCCAAAATGCATTTTGAAATGGAAATCACGTCGAAAAGGGCGACTTGGGCGTGTTTTCGAGAATACCGGAGATTCTCTCTGTGCTCCGCAGGCTCGTCATGTTGAGGGCGGTAGCACAGGACTGATCCCAAGTCAGATGCTGGAGGAGAAGAGGAAAGCATTTGTAAAGAGAGATGTGGAGCTGACACCTGCGGGTAACTAAGAACTAAAGAAGAAAAAAAACAACAGTGGAGGCGTTTATTGTTTTCTTTTGGTACAATCGGACCAATACCGCCACCTGGTGGCCTAAATACAAGTTTACACTTGACCTTTTTGTTATATTTAAAGAATAATGTTGTTTCAGATTTTTAGTCTAATTACTACATTTTAATTCTTTTTTTTCATTATTTTTAAATCATGATCTGTTGGGTAACAGATTAGGTCTAAAAGGTTACATTAACATCACTTTTGCAGAATCTATATTTAACTGGCGACACTTTTAATCTGAAAGGATGAACTGCTTAATTAGAGGCCTCAAGTAAACAGCATCAGGCAGAATTTCTTCCATCACTTCTGAAAAATTAAAAAAAAAACTACTGTTTCACACATGAAACGTGCTCAAAAATTGCTCAAATAAAGTTGTAGATTTTTTGAGCAATTTCAAAACTCGCCACCAACCTGAGGTTGATCAGCTGTGTCGGTCAGAAACAGGCGCTTTAGTAACGCTACACTTTTCATACATCACAGGAAATCTTTGTACTGGTGTTGGTGGGAAGAAGAAGAAGAAGATCATGTATGTTACCACCAAAAATGCAGGTGAAATTGTTTGTCTTCTAAAACTGGTTAAAAACAGGACAAATACTCGTCTCTTCGGGGGTTTAGTCCTTTTCCCTTTTGCTTCCTTTCTCAGAATTTGACAGACATGAGATACTGCTCTATGAAGAAGTGGCCAAAGTTCCCCCTTTCAAGAGGAAAACTCTGATTTTAATCGGTGCCCAGGGTGTTGGGAGGCGACGACTGAAGAACAAGCTGTTACTGAGAGATCCGCTCCTCTTCGGCACCACTATCCCATGTATGAACAAAAAAAAAAAAGCAAGTTGTAACACCTGGACTGAGCTATTAAACCCTCTGTTTACACGTTTTCCCTTTTTCCAGACACCTCAAGAAAACCCAAGAAGGGGGAGCGAGAAAGTCGCACGTTTGCTTTCACCAGCCGCAGCAAGATGGAAGCCGACATCAAGAACGGGCGCTACCTGGAGCACGGAGAGTACGAAAGCAACCTGTACGGGATCAAGATCGACTCCATACAGGAGGTGATCGAGGCCGGACGCGTCTGCATCCTGGACCCCAACCCACAGGTGGGCACACGCTAACGAGGACACACACGCTCACCACCGAGCCCCGTCGCCACACTCACCACCACTTGTGTCATTTCAGACTCTCAAAGTCCTGCGGACCTCGGAATTTTTACCCTACGTGGTGTTCCTCCAGTCTCCGGAGTTCGAAGTGCTGAAGGCGATAAACCAATCGGCCGTGGAGGCGGGCGTGGCCGCGAAGACGCTGACGGTGAGCAAAAAAGATGCGCTGAACACTAAAGAGTGAGGAGGGATCAACGCGAGTCCTGTCTTCCGTCCCAGGATGAAGAGCTGAACAGGACGTGCGGCGAGAGCGCCAAGATCCAAGCGGCCTACGGCCACTACTTCGACCTCTCCATCGTCAACGACAACCTGGATGAGACCTACCGCACGGTCAAGGCCGCCCTGGAGACGGTCTCTAAGAACCCCCAGTGGGTCCCGGTCACCTGGGTCTTCTAGACGGATGCTCCACACATCCCGCCGCCTCAACACCGAAGGTCCCTGTTTACAGTTTTCCCAGAAATTCATTTTTTTTTTACACAAATCAATCCACAGCAGGTGCTTCGCATTAGAAAACGGGCTTCAAAAAGATGACTCGGTCTTGAAAGTCTGGACTTTGCACTAAAGCAGTCGTTTGTTTATTGTAACGCAGCTTTCTGTGGACAACAGCGAGGCGTGAGGTCCGATCTCGCTGTTCCTGATGCGGTCGTTTCAGTTCTGGATTGAAAGACCTCGTGATGGCGACTGACAGCGGGGTCGGCGTCGTGCAACCGGGGTATATTTCTTGACTTTTGTAAACGAAGCCTTAATGATTTCCCCTGAGCTTTGCAGAGGCAGCGTTTTAAATCGCATCGCCTCACGCCGGCGCGGCTAACTCCGCCTGGAGTTTCAACCTTTGGAAAGACCTCCGATATTTAAACAGGGAAAGTGGATCTGGATGTAGGGATGAAGACTATAATGTGTGTGTGTGTGTGTGTGTGTGTGTGTGTGGGCTTGCATGTATGCACGTGCGCCTTGCTGTGCATGGATTTTACTGTAAAGGTTTTTTGTACAGATCTGGAAACAACAGTGCCAACACCGATGACCATCAGCAGCCTTCGTCTTGGTTTACATTTGTGGAAAAGCAAAGCGACGTCTCGCGATCCGATGCTCTTTTCCTCCTTTAGTCCGTGTTTACCTGAACCCGGAAAGCGGACCGGCGGTTGCGCTTGATGCCACACGGTGAGGTTGTCCCACAAATGCCGGATCGTGGCGAACAAACACATCCGGGCCTCCATCCCGATGGGTTGGACTGTGGGCCTGGAGGCAAAATTAACAAAAAAACTACAATTATACAACTGATTATAAAGTCGGCCGTTGCTATTTCCCTTTCAGCTCCAGAGGCCCAGAGAAATTTCCACCACATTTAAATTAATTCATTGTAGAAGAAATGAAGTGCCCCCTATTGTTGCCGTTTTATTTGCACAGAGTCAATAAGGCTATTTTGGTATGACACACTATTTCTTAGGTTATAGAAATAAGTATTTTCCCTATAAGTTGCACTTGTTAAGTCGTGTTAGTATGATTAGAAGCTCTGATTGAGGATTGTAGATAGGATGTACAGTAGGTGCAGTGGTGTACTAGAAAAGTAGCTGTCAGCCACATGCTTGTCCTGCATTTACTGAACCATGTGACAATTTAACGACGCTTTCTAAATGTCTTAAGTTAAGATGTTTTTATGTGGCCGCGAGTGCACAGTAAACGTCCCCCTGTCCAGCTGCAGAGGCCTCGCTCACCAGCTCGTGTGGACTTTTTTGACCATCCTCTGCAGCAGCTACCGAATACTTTTGATACACGACGAAGAGCCTCGTGATAAATGCAAAACATAGACCTATTAGACGGTTTGAAGGCTCAGTCTTTAGGAAACGACCGTATATTTATGATACAGTTATGTCCGGCAGCTATTTTTGGAGTTACGAGTCCTCAGATACGACCTATTTATTGTTAAATTAAAAACATTGAAAATCTCACTGTGTGTTTTCTATGACGTGTGAATGCAATAAAGCCAGTATCTTTACACAACCTTGTTTATAATCCCAATTTACAACAATCTGAAATAAGATCACATGGTGAGAATGTGATGCTGTATTTATGTCACTGCTCATGTGTTCTCTGTGTACATCAGTTGCGTGTAGATGTCAACTTGAAGCATCCTGCTGTTCCACTTTCGAAAACGACAATTCTGTCTCAAAGGAATAAATTGTTAATTTGGACAAAATGTAGACGTTTGTCTAGTTTTTCCTCTCTTCATTTTCGGAATGTAGAGTCTGAATCTCAATCAGGACTAAGGAGTTAATTTAAAAAAAAAAAAACCCGAATACCTGTAAGAGACAGTCTGCCCGGACACTAGGTGACGCCAGCGAGTCACAGAATACGTCTGCTTATTTCTTCGTTTCTTCATTCCTGAATTATCTGACATTAAAAGTTACCAATTGTTGTTCCACCATGAGCCGTTTTCTCTGATGTTTACACACTAACTTCAAATGATTTTAAAAAATGGCTGGCATGACTGGACCTTTCCTCCACAGTAGGTGGCGCTGTGGAGTTGTAATTTCAATTAAAGTAAATCACGTTTCAAGATCTAGGGGAAGTTTGAAATTTAATTACATTTCGTTTTAAATTCCCTCATTCTCCCTGGGATAAATTCATCATCGGAAATGATAATAGTCGACTTTTCTGTAAGATTAAATAAATACAGCTTAGACATGGAACCGACCAAAAATGCTTTATTTTACTCATATATTCACCCACATGATCAAACAAATGACAAATTGATATTTAGGCACATGAAAGCCAACCTGGTGATCAATGATCTTCCTATAACAAACACGCCCTCGGCTACAGTCGTCAAAATATCGCCTTAACCAACTTTTCCAAAATATAACTTTGTTCCCAGAAAGGAGAGGAAAGCGGAGACCTTTCTGATTTGAAATCAAGCATTAGGTCTGGAAGATTTCTCTCTTTTATTCAATCACTGGTTTGACACGCCTCAGTCTGGACACAACTCTGTCTGGACTGTCGAGAGAGACTCGCCATCCTCCCTTACAAGCCCTCCAGATTTGTTTTCTCCCTCCGTCACAGTTCTTTAAATCCGCTCAGTTGCTGATGACGTGTCCCGACCAGGTCTCGTGTTTGGTCCCCGGCTTGAGGTGGGTTATGGTCACCTCCACCGCCTGGACCGCCTGACACTTGGGCGGGATGGAGCAAATTTTGTAGCTCACCTCATCGCCCTCAATGGGCACGTATTCCCCCTCGATGCTGGGTGGGAAGGAAAGACAGGCCTGGGGTGAGTCCCTTCATCCTTTTACCACACATTTTTCCTGCGTTTTTGTATTGTTCTTCGTTTGGAAACAAATGGTCCACGTACACACACTCGGGACAGACACTTACTCTGAAATGTGGACAAAGATGTCTTTGCCCCCGTCCGATGGCGTGATGAAGCCATGGCCTTTGGAGCGGGAAAAACACTTACACACGCCGGTAAACACGGGACCCTGCGATGCGTAAGCGGTCCTACGGCAAACAACAACGGTAAAAAAACGTCACCAATGGCTAAATAAATAAATAAATAAATACCAGTATTTTTGGGCAGCTGCCTCTCATTTGAAGGGTTCACCCCTGGCCCGTTTGTCATTAACAGGTAAAACGGTAAAAAGATGGATAGAAGGTTTACTCTTAAAGCTTAAAATCCGATATACATCACAGGAAATGTATCTCCAAGCTCCAAGCTTCGATCAATAAAATAGGCTTTACTTCTGTTTTGGTCGATTAGCGAAGAACGCCCCGCCAATCTGGCACAGGGCAACGCATGCGGGACAGGAAGTCAGAGGCAGAGAGAAAATAAAACAGCTTGGAATTTTTCAAAATAAAAGCTCCCAGATTTAGAGCGATCGTTTTCAACAGGTCCTAATTCTGGTGAGGGTCCTCTCGCAATCATTTCATACAAAGCTGAAGAAAGACACGTCATCTAAGTACGTGGCTACGCCAGTGTGTGTGACGCATCACATTCTTTTAAGAAGGATAACGTAAAATAAAGATATGGCACGGAGAGCGATTTTAGAAACCAGAAGAGTGTTAGTCACAGAAATCACTCATAATAATGCTTACAGTGTTTGATGTGTTTTTCACCTACAAAGTAGTAATACTGGCCGAAAGTGATTTCATTTTCAGCGTCCTGTTGGGGACCGCACAGCTTGGATGGCATAAATCAGCCCAGACAGATGGTCGGGGACCGCGCCCGGTGTGCACCCGCCTTCAGTTTTACCTTTAGCTTTGGAGCCAACCAAGATCTTTGAAGCTACTGGTGTGTGTGTGTTTGTATGTGTATGTGTGTGTGTGTGTGCGCATACGCTGAGTGGGTCCTGTTTCTACGTGTGGGTAGAGGACTGGGGATGAGGTAGCCTCTCATGGGGGAAGGCGAGCGGTCGCGTTGTCTGGATGCTGGCGGCTGCAGAGACTCTGATGGGACAAAAGGCTGCGTGTAACAGCGTGACAAACAACACACAGCAGCGTACTGGCTGCTGCGCAGGTGGTATCACACACATGGAATTTGCCCTCATCTTCCATTTTCATAGAAAATAAGGTGTTGGGGGGGATTAGAGTCAGTTTAGCTTAACACATCAGGGGTGTGCAACCCGGTCCGACGAGGCCATGATCCATTCGGGTTTTCCTTCCTACCAGGTAGTCCAACCTTCCAGGCGCTGTCTAACAGGTGGGTCAGAAAACCCGGCTGGATCGTGGTCCTCATCGGACCGGGAAAAAAAAAAGTTTAAACCATTGTTGTATAAAGGAAAAGCAGTTTAAAGCTAAAACCATTTTAACAATGATGGAAACAAATAAATGTCACTTGGATTATCTCCGAGCTAAAAACAACAGAACCTGGTGTCGGTATCATCGCGGCGTCAGCCATTTAGCATCCTGTCGATACCTGACCAAGCAGAAGGTGTAGATACCTGCAGAAGGCAGAGGAGGGGTCACCGACCGACAGTCCTGCTCAGATGCGGCTTGAGAAGACATTTCGGGAAGAGTCAAACAGCGAGGAGCGAGAAACAACGGCTGAGGCTCCACTCAATGGTAGAGAAGAGAGGGACGACCTGGAAGGAAGAACACACAGACTCAGAGTGTCTGAGCAGACTCGGTGGCATCACCGTTTCTACTGTCGACGGAAAAACAGGGACGCGACTCCATCACCGAAGTGGTGAACGCCAGTGCGAAGGAGCGACTTTTAGCCTTGCGCGGATCAAATTACCGTTCCAACGAACCGGTTCCAAACTGGTCGGCTCTTTCCTGCAATTAGCTCTGGTTTGGAATCAGGTTTCATGACAAGAACCTTTTAGAATACAGTTTATTTGTTTTAGGTATTTACTCTAAAAGACAACTGACACACCCCAGATAGCGTTTGAAAGCCGACCTAGCCTCCAGGACCTCTTAGCACCAACCGAAAATCCTAATGACACAACTCTCGACGGTAACGGGTTAAACAGCGAGCGTGTCAGAAGGCTATTAGACAAAAAGCACGACTCTTCTTTACATACAGTTCCAGAGCGTCTCTGTCATAATCTACCACAGAAGAAGAAAAACAACAGACGAAATCAAACTGAGGCAGAAGCGGACGCTGCAGGAACACACACTGACGTGGAGATGGTGAACGTTTTAGGGTTTTACAGTGCAGAACGAGTCTAATCGGACATAACTTAATAGACGAGTCGTTAATGTAATCACAGCCTCTACGAGACGGCCTCGTTTCCCACTGGACCAGCATTATAGTGAGTGATACACACACCACCACACACGACAAATATACACACAGTATGTATATATATATGTGTACTTATATACGTACATATAAACACACATATACATATATATATACACACACACACACATAAATTTTCTTCCCTGCTACAAAACAGGGGAAAAAAAATCCAATTATTGAATGCTGAGGGAACAAGTGTAGGGGATGAGAGGTGGGTGGTCTTTCCAGGAACAACATTGAAAGACGAGAGCGAGGAGGAAAAAAGGCGATATGTGCAAGAGAGGCGTGATACGGTTCCTCCAGATACGGCCTGAGAACAAAACAGCCACACTTTAAATGCTAATTTAAAGAGCTACAGTCCCGTCACAGGCCGCCAAAGCCTGAAAGCATTGAGATTATTGACAGAAGGTGTCTATTTTGGTGATAAATGCATACATCTGTGAAGACAGCGAACAGAAAATCAACAGCAAGCCGGAAAAAGAACAGCTACCGGACAGAGGCGCAAAAGAGAGATAAAAAAGAGACGGCACAAAGGAGAGGCCGACGTGGCCGGACATGATAACAGCGTCTGCATATCACTGAGGACGTTTCCAGGCAGGAGCCTCAGAAAAACAACCCAGCTGGGCCAGGACAGGCCCATCATCATCATCATCATCATCATCATCATCATCATTGATTTCAATTCAAAGTGCAGTCCTTCCTCTACCGAGTTACCGGTGGTGGAAACCACGATCAAAAATTCAAAGCCATAGACGTGAACGGCTAGCATACCAGCGTTCGTGCTCACATCTCTTACCAGACCCTTCAAAACCAACGACAGCAATAAAACAATGCACTTATGCAAATGGTTTTGGTTTTTTTTTTTGCCCCATGGAATTTTCCACGATCGTACTCTGACCACCGCATCAGCCAGAGACCCTGTTGACACAGCAAATACCAGCCTAGTAGGTCACACACAAACACACACACACACACAAAACTAGACAGGGCAGTTTCACAACCTTTTTTTTGGGTTATGATTTTTTCTTTTGTTTTTTTTTTAACATACAGTGTGAGCAGACCCTTGTCCGACTGTTTGGCAGTCCCGAAAGCCCTTTTTTGGGAGTCTGCACACAGACGCTTACATTGCATGAACAAATCGTGATTTATTTATTATTTTTATTCTCTAATTACACTGGGAAATGGGTTTCAGCTTATAATGTGCTGCATATCGTATCCTGGTAACGACACGTGCGTACGTAAGGGTTCTCCATTGATCATCCAACAGCCGAAGAATAAAAACAAACGAATCATAGCATTAAAAGGGTGAGAAAAAAAAAGCAGAAAAAAGGAAATGTAGCAGGATGAGTGGATATAGTTTCTCACTTCCTCTGTCACTTCTCAACCACCCTTCCACTGGCGACGGTGGGGGCGGTCGACTGATCGCATGTCAACAAAACCGAGATGACGCAGAGTCGAAAAGGTGGCAGGATGTGAAGACAGATAACGCTTCATCAAAGCCAACGATCAAATCTCTAGAGGGTCAAACTGGCGAAGCTGGAGGTGACGGTCACCTATGACAGCGCCTCCGTGAGCGAGTGGGTGGAAACGTGACGCGTGGGCTGTGAAAAGCAGCCGGCAGGAGCTACTGAGGAGCTGGGAACAGCCACAAAGACGGGGTGTTATGCAGCCGGCGATGACGGCAGAAAGCTTTAACCTGAACAGATACTCATCTCGGCGTAGGTGGCCGATCAATCCTCCGTGAGACAAGAGGCGCTCCTCTTGATCCTGCCACCTGATGACTCAACCTGCCGGGCGCCAGTTCCCGTACTGCCCTCACGTGTGTGTGTTTCATGGAGGCTGAATACACGCCGTGACTCACGCCTGCAGCCTCGTTCCTGTCAGCCATCTCTAATGAGTTCTTTAACACTCTCAGGTAGCCCAGAGTGATGTGTGCTGTCTGAAATGAATCCTCCATCGGGTTGGGATCTGGTGACTGACTCGGCCATTGCGGAATATTCCACGTCTTTGCTTTAAAGAACTCCTGGGTTGCTTTCGCGGCACGTTTCGGATCGTTGTCCATCTCTACTACGATGGATGTTGTTCAACGCTTTAATCAATATAAACCTGAAAGTCTGCACTTCAGTTCTGTTTTAGATGTTTCATTACCTACTAATGTAGAACTTTGCGTGAAAGCGAAGTGATGATTTTCAAGACATTTTGACGAAAGGAAAGAACGCAGACGATGACCTCGCCGGGGAACGAGCCCCTAAGTCCAAGTAGGTTTTGTTGAAACACCGGATACAAATCTGCAATCTGCAAAGATGAAAGATTCCCAGCGCTCACATACAGGTGAGGGCCAGTCGTTCGAGACATTCGAATCAAAAGAATTGCATCGTTGATCTAATTATTATTCCAAGCCATTCTTCCAACAGGCCAAGAAAACGGTCCTGGCTTTTCCACAGAATTTCTCCCCTCAGAGGTCTGGTGGGGGTCTTTGATGGGCTGCTGTCCTTTGGAAACTGGCGCGCTTCGTCTTGGCTTGAACCCTGCGGTATGGATACGTTTGAAACGAGCGACCGGGTTTCCTAAAAACAAAAGCTGCTTCCTTTCCCAGAAGCCGCTCCTCTTTTTTTTTGGTGCGGTTTCATTTCTGTGTGCAAGTGTGCCGCTGGGCGGTCTGGCTGTCGTACAACCAAATAACTTGATTGACCACCATGTTTGCGATGTTAGGAGCCAAGCCCGGAAATGTTTGCCTCCAATAAAAGCATGGACCACCGCAAACCGCATGATGTAGGCTACAGAAACACTAACCAGACCTCAACAACGATCAATATATCTTTGACAATTTCAATTGAAAGCCAAATGGGCAGAAATGGTGACGCACCGGTTAGCATTTACGTGTAGCTTCTCTATTAAGGGGTGTAATCCGATGGCTTCAGTGTGCCCAGGTGTGTGTGCTTGGGTCTCCAAAAGGGGTAAGCACAAAATAAATGAATGTATGGGACAATGAGGGGGCGGTGATGCTCATGTAACGATGGCATCACCACCAGAGCTTTCCAGCAGGCCTGGGCCCCAGTAGACAATGGTTCCTCTCTTCTTTGGGACTGCACCAGATACTAAACGCTCCTAATTGAGCTGCAGACATTGAACACAGCCAGATGAACACCTCGCCTCGGGAATAATGGGCTGTGAAAAGTTTCCAGGGACCGGGAGGGTCAGGCTAACCTCGTACATCCTCCCCGTATTGTTGCCAGGCTCATCCAGTGTTCCGTTAATGGCTCCACCTCTCACAGAACCTCGCTGCACACAGTCGACTTCACAGCAATTCCAAGCTTTTAACAACCACAGCGGAACCATATCCTCAACCAAAACGTAATTTTCCTATTTGAACTGATATAAAAAAAAAAGTTCATGCCAAACAAAAGCCGGAAGCCAATTGTGGTAAACAACTTGGACATGAGCGCCAAGATCACGTGAGGATTTCTGCTGAGGACGTCTTTTCTTTGTGTCCTGTACAGAGACAATGGTTGATAACAAGCACGAGTTGACCCCCATTGAAAACATCGAAACCAGAACTTTTTTACATTTCCATCTTTGAGCCCTGAGACTGAGCTGTTCTACAACCTCAAAAAGTGGAGAAAAAAAGAGAATTACTGTTGGATATTTGCAGTTTGAAGATTATTGAGATGGTGTAAACTACCACACAATTGTTAGACAGTTATCAGTTGGAACTAATTAAGTCTCGTACAGTTTTGCTTGAATTAATTCAAGAGCATAAAAATGCACCAAATGCAATATTTGATAGAACAGATTAGTACCAGAAAAGATCTGCTTTATTACTGTGCACGTACACAGTCAATACTACACAAATACGCCAAGTATGTTTTTGTTGTGTTCTATCATTGCTAAATAACATTGTTAAATTCAATCATTTTGGATTATTTATAAAAGGTGTTTTTCTCTAAATAGCAACATCACACACATTACCAGCACCTCCG
>CAAE01014676.1:90376-101417 GCA_000180735.1 Tetraodon nigroviridis | reverse complement strand
AAGATTTTCAGGTAAATAATAACCTGAAGAGACACGTCATGACTCTGCTCAAAAGTCTCTGCCTCCCCAGGAGGCCTTCACACAAACCAGCCTCTGTGCTCTGCTCGTAAAGGACCTCCTCTTCTTCCTTCTCTTCTGGCACAAACCAGCATGAGCAGGTAGACATGCACCTTTTAAAGTTTCGCCTAAATAGATTAAAATAATCCAGCAGTGCTATAGTTTAATGAGCCTTTGGTTTTGACCACAAAAATCCTCACAGGTGTTGCATTCGTTTCCCACTCCCACACAGGCTGAAAGGGAATCTTGAGGATTTGTGATAGACACAAGTTCCCCATTCTGCCTCTGTTTTGTAGAAGAATAAGAAATACATCGAAACTTAAACTCATTCTGAATTCTGGCTTCTCTGAATCAGAATGCGTGTAGCGTGTGTTCTGGGGGTCTTTCTGGTCCTGCTGCAGCTTTCGCACCCTTTGCTGCTGGGAGCCTTTAACATCAAGTCATTCGGCGACAAGAAAGCCTCCAACGAGACTCTGATGGACATCATCAGTCAGGTCTGTATCAGGTCTTTTATTTCACTAGGACCTGTACTTGCATGCCAGGCCAAAACATCAGCAATGACCAGGGTTACTGTCATAGCCTGAGCATCCAAATGTGAAATGTACAGCAGTGATTATTTGACCAACTCCATTTTGATGTATTTCTTTTCCAGATCGTCCACCGCTATGACATTATTCTGATCCAAGAGGTCAGAGACAGTGATCTGTCTGCAACCAAGAAACTCATGGAATGCGTCAATAGGTAAGCCTGTCTACACACTTACTGTAGTAGTGCAGTTTGCAGTTTTAAATGCATGATTTTTTTTGTTGAAGATGTTTTGTTCACTGATACGGTGAAGAAGAGCTCATAATGCATATTCCAGAGATGAATCCATCCATCTGTGTTTCCACAGAGGTTCTCCACTGTTCAGGTACAATTACATCGACAGTGAACCTCTGGGTCGCAGCCCCTATAAGGAGAGATATCTTTTCCTCTACAGGTATACAAAAAAAATTGAGTAAAAGTGTTGTTGGTAATGTATGAAATATATGTTAGATGCTGGACTAATCCGTTGCCTCTGTGCCCAATGGACAAAATAATAGTAAAAAATGATTTTGCTCTGCATTCCACATACATTAAGTGAAGAAGGAAAGTAAAAATGGACAGTGTTTCCTCTGTATGCTTTTAGAAATCTAGACTGAAAACTGCATTTGTTTTTTAAGAAAATTGTAGTAGGAAGTGCAAAATTAGGAATGTGGGGGAATCACTTTTGTTTAATGTCCTTCCCCTCGAGGCCTTTTAAAACTTTGTAAACTACAAAAGCTTCAACAGATCAGAATTGGAAGATCAGTTTTAAGCTTGTTTAAAATATCTAGCACTGTATTCAGGGCTGCCTTGTCTCTCCAGGAAAGCCAGCGTGTCTGTGGCTGGGAGTTACACCTATGATGACACCCCTAGGAAGTTCAGCAGGGAGCCCTTCGTGGTCATGTTCTCCCCCAAACAACCAGGTGCATTCTTACTTTTTCTCCCAGACTGGTGAGACTGATATGAAATGAGATTATGGACCTGAACAGGCCTAAAGTTGAACTCAATGTTAACAGTTTATAGTGGCTGTGCTGCTGGTTGTATAAATGTTTATTCTCTCAATTAGTTTTTTAACCATGTTGATCAGTTACCAAATTGCAATATTCAGGAATCAAAATTTAAAAAAAAGTGTCCATTGCAGAGGCCCCTTTTCAATTATTTAGATGCATAGTCAGGCAGTAGTTTGGGATTTTTGTCCTGTGTGTTGAAAGTAGGGAAACTGGAAAGTCTGAGGCTCTGACAAGTCATGTGGTCATCAAGCTGGTCCTACAAGGCCCATAATTCAGCCAGGTTGCCTGTCCAACCAGGCAAACTCCAGCTTTCATTGAAGAAAAGTGGGATTGTTGGTGCATTCTAGTGTTTGCCTGGTTGAATAGTCAACCTGGCTGGATTATGAGCTTTGTAGGAATGGGTTAAATCTGCGGTGACAGAGAGCAGGAACAAGAAACCACAAAGGCATTTGGCAACACTTTTAAGTGGGTCACAGGGAAGCATTAAGTGTAAAATGGCGACCCCTGACACAGACAATAGCTAACACTGATATCTGTGTTGGTTCTCGATCACCAAGGTCATAGTTATTCAAGGACCTCTGTGTGCAGGTGGTCACCCCAGAGTTATTGGCAGCGTCGTTGGCAGGGTTGTTCACCTCTTTCCGTTCAGTTCTCCATGGTCTGCTGGGTCACATGGTCTGGTGAAACAGTGTCAACTTTTGAATTGTTGACGAAAAGATTTGAGGTCTGGCGCTGTACCTGGGTGGTAGGAAGTGCCGGAGTCCACCATCTGTTTAAAGATGGTTTTTCCACCTTGACCTAGATTTTTGTCTGAGTGTGTTGGAGGGTTTAAACTGTATTAGAGATGTCATGTTTTTGAAGGATTCTCCACACAGGTAGAAGATAGAAATGCTGTAAAGTTTATTCCTCTCCTCTTTAGACTCTCCGGTGACCACCCAGACCACGAGGGCTATATTTTCAAGCTCTGCCCTCAGCAGGTTTAGAACTTAAGAAGGCTTCTGGAGAGAAAGTGAGACATCCTCCAGAAGAACTTTACAAGTCCAAGTTGCACACAGATCTCTCACCTTGGATATCTAACACTGATGTGTTTGATGTGTAGTCAAACTTTTATGTCCCTCATCTTTATAAACTTTGTGGTTTCAAAGTTTTACCTGATTTTTGTCTCTTTTTTCCATCTCTTTTAATCCTTCTGTTTTATACACAATTATTAGCTCGATTAATCCCGCCTCTCCCCATAACTTGGTTTGCAGCTGTGGGGAACTTTGTCCTGATTCCCCAGCATACCTCTCCTAGCAGCGCTGTGAAGGAAATAGACGCTCTCTATGATGTAGTAGCTGATGTCGGCCGCCGCTGGAATACTAAGGTAAATTTCTTTCTTTATGCTCAAGGCAAAACAAGTCACCATTTGTAAAGGGCAGACCATAATAACAGGTGAGCTGGGTATGGGAAAAAAACGGAACCTTTGCTCTCGCTTGACAGGACATCCTGCTGCTGGGTGACTTCAACGCGGGCTGTAGCTATGTGACGGGTTCCGACTGGCAGAAGATCCGCCTCTTCACCAACAAGAGTTTCCACTGGCTGATCACCGATGCTGCTGACACCACGGTGTCACCACGACGCACTGCCCCTACGACAGGTGTGCCACCTGTGAGAAGCGATCACGCTCGTCCACAGACACGGACCCATCACAAGCAGGACTCTTGTGTCTCTGCAGGATCGTGGTCACCACTGACATGATGAGGAGAGTGAAACTCGGCAGCGCTGCGGTCTACGACTTCAAGACCCACCTGGGGCTCACCCAGGAATGGGTAAATAGCACAACTGGCTCTGTCTTCTTTAATTACAATTCCAAGTATTTTAGGTCACAACAAACCCCTAAGGCCAGTGTATATTCCAATTAGACGTGACTCTCCAAACAACAATTTGTATAAAAGATTGATTTATCTTGTCGTCTCTTTCAGGCCTTGGCTGTCAGTGATCATTTTCCCGTGCAGGTGGAGCTGACTGGTTAGGAGATTTGCATCTGAATAATACACTGGGTGATGATTTTACTATATGGTGGGGGAGCAGTCTCAGTCAGTGTTAAAACAAGCACCAGAACGTGCTAAGAGAGTGGTTTGTAACTCATGAATTGATCAAACAAATATGTGAAAAGACATTAAAGGCAAGACGAGTGAAGCCTTGTGTAAATATTTACTTTGTGGAACACAGAAAACACAGGAAAACCATATTTACTGAGAGTAACCAGTACTGCAACCTTTTAGACAGATTCAGGTCTCAGACAAGACAATTCAGTTTTGCAGCCATAAAAAACAATCTAATATTAATCAAAGCATAATTTAGTGCCATCATATTTGTCTGGTTTTTCTCTCAGTTCAAAAATGGTTATTCTGTTCAGCAAAGAGGACTAATAAAGAAGAAACTTCTGCTAGAGTCCACTCAGACATGTGTGTGACTTTATGGTCAACTAGAAGATCGATCTTTTATTCTGAGAAGACCAAAATTGCAGTTTTGGTGGCGTTGTCATGGTGAGGGCCCAGCTCTGTGCAGTAGGCTGCCATATGTGCTGTTAATATCATCACATTGTGATTTCTAGACTATGGCCCATAAATAATTAGCTGATCAGTGAGACAAAGACAGTAGATTATTTTTCAGTTTATCAGTTTTTTTGTTAACAGGAGGGGACTGAGAAAGGCTTTTTGTTGGAAAAAAAACGTTTTGAACACTCACAGATGTTACATAACTATCTGCTTTGTTGTTTTTTTTTTTGTTTGTTTTTTTGCTGGTACATCAACAGTCATGCACAGTTACACACCTAATCACCTCAGTTCTCCGCCCTCCTGGGTTGGTTTATTGATTTTTTTATTCCTCTGAATACTGAAGATGAAAAAGATATTCTGATGAATAGAGAACATTCACTTTTTCTCACCAAACTTTCCCCCCAAATGAACAAAAATCTAAAACTTTCTTGTTTTTCTTGCATTGTGAGCAACAACTTCAGAGTGCTGCCTCAGAGAAAGAGAACCCTGCTTTTACTACGGCCTTTCTGAGCGAAGATTACCCGAGGGTTTACCTTTTTTCACACCAGGTTAATTACCGTAAGTGTCGTTTCCACCACACAGAGATGATTTTCTTAACCCTCTAAACTCTGAGCAGCAAACCAGGAATGGGAATGAAACTGAGGTGTATAGGAACATGATGCCAATTTCCTCTTGGAAGTTTTACTACTCTATTCAGGTAATACATCTGAATCAACATTGCAGCACTGACTGGTGCCATATAAGAAAATAAAAACTAACGTCAATATAGCAGGTCAGGCTATAGCTCATCACAATGCACAGAAGGCAGTGGTGTTTTCAACTCTCTTCATTTGCCTTTTTTCTTCCTAAGCATTGCCAGGTACATGCCCAGAGACTTCTGGATGGAGTCTTTGGTGATGAAAGTGACAAAGTTCTGGATGTCTGATTCTCTGTTGGACGTTAACTTGTCAACGGTCTGCTTCCTCACCATGGACTTGGTTAGTTGTCTGGCGTGGTCTGCAATGAAAGAATTAGGTCGAAGCCTATTGTGGGTTTCACCAAAAAGTTCATCTACGTCATCAGAGTTTTATCCAAAATAAAAATTTCCTGCATTTGGACTCTGATCTGGTCCTTCCTCCACAGGTGTCACCTGTGGGGGAAGAACGGGAGCTGGGACTCTCTCTGCCGGGCACCGCCCCCACAACCCCACTACCACCACACATCCTCTCCACCCGCCACCAAGCACCGTACAGTTCCGCTCACCTGCTCGAGGGCACAGGCTACGGAAGCGGAAGTAGCGCACCGGCTCCCTCTAGTGGCCACACCCGGTGTTGCAAACCCGACCTGAGCCACGGGCATTAGGTGATATTTCGGGACTGAGGAGTGAATTACCGCCTCTCTCTAATGGGGCAGGCCCCTGGATTCAGGCCTTAGAGGGCCACACCCAGGGGGTACTGCTGGCCATGGGGGACTTGCGGGCTATTGTAGCCGCCTGTGTAGGACACCACACATTGGATCATATTGAAGCGGCGGCTCGAACCAGGGATGTGCAGTCTTCTGCATCTGCTACTAGTCATGTGGAAAGCTTCTTTGCTACTCTGCGTGCCATGTTTCCTGTGAGTGCTGCAGCTCTTGCAACCTTTACACATGCATGGAGGAGTGAGGAGGGAACCACACCTGAGGCGTGGCTCCAATTAGGAAGGGCTAAGTGGATTGGGGTCGCAGGGGAGGCCCCGGCTGATGGTACACCCACAATGGTGATGATGAAAGAGAAACTTATGGCAGGTTTACCGGCACCAGTCAAATCCTGCAGCTCTGTGGCCACAATGGTCACAATGCCTTATCACCTTTTTAGGTAGACATGACAAGGAAGAACGCGTGCAACACAACAGACACTTGCACATTTGCAGATTGATAAATTGAAAAAAATCGGCAAAGAAATTACAACAGCCGCTCACCACAGGCACGCAGGCAACCGTTGTTGCGGCTGTCCGTGAGGAAGGGCACCCCGGGGTCGTGGCAGGGGTCGTGCAAGGGGGAGAATGGGGGGGCAGCGACACCCCCCGCACGGGTGCGTGCTACATCTGTGGGGGAGCTGGACACTGGGCACGTGACTGTCAATGTCTCTGGCATCAACAGCCACAGCAACAAGGGAGATCGAGACAACTTGCGTTGCCGGCACCGCCGTCGCAAGCCCAGGGCATGTTTCCCGCCTAGGGAGGCCCAGCTGGCACCGGAAGAGGCACACATTCCACTGTATCTGAGAAGGTGGAATTGCCCCTCTCTACTGAATTGGTGCCAGCACAGGGTATTGAAGGTTGGATTCTATACCTGCTAAGAACTGAGCCAGTGACTGTGACAGCTGGCAATCATGTGTGAGCCATTCCTTCCTCCCTAGTCCCCAATGCTCCATCAATCTGTTGGGCAGAGATCTCCTGCAAGCTTTGAAGGCGCAGATTCTCCTGCACCCTGAGGGGACATCTATCACCCTCTCCAATGGTGAAATGGACACTGCATCGAGCGGCTCCATCATCATGCGTTTGGGAGATTCGCCTCCCGGGGACCTGCTCATGGCAGACATTTACTGGGGACTGGTCGTTGACACAAACTACTGCCCTTTGGTACAGATCTTCAACCAATGGTATCCGCATTTCAAGACCAGACATGTGTTGGCTCCTCCCCCTGATCCTTTCACAGGACCCTCTTTAAGACACAGAGGGTGACCTCCTCTCCTACCAGGTTCAATGAAAATATGCAAGGTCAAAAGTGGATAGTTGCGTCTCCCGGCCTTGTGGTCGGACCGGAAGGCGTCACCGACAGGACCAATGCAGCCGTCCGCTTCGAGGGGAAGGGCCACACGTGGTACCATCTATCAGTGTACTGTTTGACTTCACCCCCGGACAAAAAAAATACTAGATAACTAATTAATTGATTAAACAAATATGTGAAAAGGCATTACAGGCAAGACGAATGAAGCTTTGTGTAAATATTCACTATGCAGAACACAGAAAACTTGGGGAAAAAACCATATTTACTGAGAGTAACCAGTACTGCAACCTTTTAGACAGATTCAGGTCTCAGACAAGACAATTCAGTTTTGCAGCCATAAAAAACAATCTAATATTAATCAAAACATAATTTATTGTCATCATATTTGTCTGGTTTTTCTTTCAATTAAAAAAAAGGGTTATTCTGTTCAGCAAAGAGGATTAATAAAGAAGAAACTTCTGCTAGAGTCCATTCAGACATGTGTGTGACTTTACGGTCAACTGGAAGATCGATCTTTTATTCTGAGAAGACCAAAACTGCAGTTTTGGTGGCGTTGTCATGGTGAGGGCCCAGCTCTGTGCAGTAGGCTGCCATATGTGCTGTTAATATCTTGACATTGTGATTTCTAGACTATGGCCCATAAATAATTAGCTGATCAATGAGACAAGACAGTAGATTATTTTTCAATTTATCTTTTTTTTTGTTAACAGGAGGGGACTGAAAAAGGCTTTTTGTTGGAAAAAAATATTCTGAAACTCCACAGATGTTACATAACCATCTGCTTCGTTTTTTTGTTGGGTTTTTTTTTACTAGGAAAACTACAGTTATGCAATTACACACCTCATGACCTCAATTCTCTGCCCTCATGGAATGGTTTATAGATTTTTTTACTTGTCTGAATACTTCTGAAAATGAAGAGGATATTCTGATAATCAGAGAACATTATTTTTTTCTCACCAAATTTTTCTTCCAAATAAACAACGGTAACATCTAAAACAACGTCGCTGGATTTTACTGAGGTGAGGATGATGCCTCTGCAGCTCTTGTCCATCTCCAGCTTTTCCACAGCAATGGACAACTCTGAGGAATTCTAAACTGAGGCTGTTGACTGGTGGACTCTGCATGCTCATCAGAGCCACACCTACAGACAGACAGACAGACAGAGCAGGCGATCAACAGCGCTGTCATGATTTGTCTCTTTCTCATTTTTATTTCTCCTTTATCCTTTTGCAGAAAATTCACAGTGAACTAATTCAGACCTTCAAACTTTTTGCATTATTGTTCTAATAAAACACGCAATGCAGCTTTTAAAAATCACTTTGTATTCTTATGGGAAAATGCTATACAGATCTAAATGGACTTATGTGAAAATTTAGATAGTATGACGTGTCTGTTAAATCAAGCTTTCACTGTCAATCTGACAAAGTGAAATAAACTAAAATATCTCAAAAAGCAATGCATAATGCTTTTGAGTTTCCCAATTCAAGTCAAGGGTATTGGCACAGCCAATACTGCAAGTAAATAAAACCTTCTCCTGTTTGAACACACTTGTGGTGTAGTGCAACTGGCAACAAGTCAAACTGGCACAACAAGTGAAAAATAATCATTGAAAAATTATTTAAAATTTGCCACCAAAATTGGGTGAACATTACAATCTGAATGCTTTGCCACTATCTTGTCTGCACTGCCTGGGTAGTGTGCAATTTGCTGTTCTGTCTGTTTATGTCTGATCTTTACTTTTTAATCTAATAAATCTTTTACTGGACGCATCTTGTGTGTATGTACATGTACAGCTGTGTGAGATTTTTGTGTGTGTATTTATTGTCCAAGCCATTTATTTCTTTGTACTTTACAAAAAACACATATTGTGAGACATTTAACCTGATGACATAATCAGGCTATTACTTATGAAGCACATAAATGCTCCATGAATTCTGTTTGGGTTTTTTTTTTGTGTTTTTTTTAAATTTATCCCTCTCTCTCACCCCTCCCTGGCTGATCTGGTCACGGATTTTGAGGTAAATAATAACCTGAAGAGACACGTCAGTGACTCTGCTCAAAAGTCTCTGCCTCCCCAGGAGGTCTTCACACAAACCAGCCTCTGTGCTCTGCTCGTAAAGGACCTCCTCTTCTTCCTTCTCTTCTGGCACAAACCAGCATGAGCAGGTAGACATGCACCTTTTAAAGTTTCGCCTAAATAGATTGAAATAATCCAGCAGTGCTATAGTTTGATGAGCCTTTGGTTTTGACCACAAAAATCCTCCATCAGAGGTTTTTCGCTTTCAGCCAAATAAAAACAGGGGACAGATAATAATCTGGAACTGTCACGCGTTCACAGAACACAAGGGTTGCAATCATGTCTTATGCCCACACTTAGGCTGAACGAGGATCTTGGGGTTTTGTGATAGGCCCCAGTTCCCCATTCTGCCTCTGTTTTGCATAAGAATAGGGAATACATTGAAACAAACTCATTCTGAATTCTGTCTTCTCTGAATCAGAATGCGTGTAGCGTGTGTTCTGGGGGTCTTTCTGGTCCTGCTGCAGCTTTCACACCCTTTGCTGCTGGGGGCCTTTAACATCCAGTGTTTCGGTAACAAGAAAGCCTCCAACGAGGATGTGATGAACATCATCAGTCAGGTCTGTATCAGGTCTTTTATTTCACTACGACCTGTACTTGCATGCCAGGCCAAAACATCAGCAATGACCAGGGTTACTGTCATAGCCTGAGCATCCAAATGTGAAATGTACAGCAGTGATTATTTGACCAACTCCATTTTGATGTATTTCTTTTCCAGATCGTCCACCGCTATGACATTATTCTGATCCAAGAGGTCAGAGACAGTGATCTGTCTGCAACCAAGAAACTCATGGAACTCGTCAATTCGTAAGCCTTTCTACACACTTAGAAAAGTATAGAATATGTTTATTTATCCCACAACGGGGAAATTGCACTACATGAATTATGGAGTATGAGTAGAACGATGGAATATGACTTATGGAGATAAAATATAGACTGTACATGAGTTACTTACTGTAGTAGTGCAGTTTGCAGTTTTAAATGCATGATTTTTTGTTGAAGATGTTTTGTTCACTGATTCCTGTGAAGAAGACCTCATAATGCATATTCCAGAGATGAATCCATCCATCTGTGTGTTTCCACAGAGGTTCTCCAGCATTCACATACAGTTACATCGTCAGTGAACCTCTGGGTCCCAGCACCTATAAGGAGACATATCTTTTCCTCTACAGGTATACAAAAAAAAGTTGAGTAAAAGTGTTGTTGGTAATGTATGAAATATATGTTAGATGGGCCACATGGTGGTGCAGTGGTTAGTGCTGTTGCCTCACAGCAAGAAGGTCGTGGGTTCGCTTCCAGCTGCTGCCGGCCTTTCTGTGCGGAGTTTGCATGTTCTCCCTGTGTGTGCGTGGGTTCCCACCGGGTACTCCGGCTTCCTCCCACAGTCCAAAAACATGCCAGGTTAATTGGAGACTCTAAATTGTCTGTAGAGGATGAATGTGTGAGTGAATGGTGTGTGTGCCCTGCGATGGACTGGCGACCTGTCCAGGGTGTATCCCTGCCTTTGCCCTAAGATTGCTGGAGATAGGCACCAGCAGACCCCCGCGACACCGCTGGGTATTAAGCGGGTAGGATAATGGATGGATGGATATGTTAGATGCTGGACTAATCCGTTGCCTCTGTGCCCAATGGACAAAATAATAGTAAAAAAGGATTTTGCCCTGCGTTCCACATACATTAAGTGAAGAAGGAAAGAAAAAATGGACAGTGTTTCCTCTGTATGCTTTTAGAAATCTAGACTGAAAACTGCATTTGTTTTTTCAGAAAATTGTAGTAGAAAGTGCAAAATTAGGAATGTGGGAATCACTTTGTTTCATGTTTTTCCCCTCAAGCTAGTAAAACCTTTTGGACTACAAAAGCTTCAACAGATCAGAATCAGTTTTAAGCTCGTTTAAAATATCTAGCACTGTATTCACGGCTGCCTTGTCTCTCCAGGGACGCCAGCGTGTCTGTGGCTGGGAGTTACACCTATACTAACATCCCTAGGAAGTTCAGCAGGGAGCCCTTCGTGGTCATGTTCTCCCCCAAACAAACAGGTGCATTCT
>CAAE01014676.1:51648-90326 GCA_000180735.1 Tetraodon nigroviridis | reverse complement strand
ACCGCTATGACATTATTCCGGGCTAAGTAAGAATAGACATTGAATATGTTGAATAGAATAGAAAGCTCAATAAGAACGTGTCAATAGGTAAGCCTGTATACACACGTAATAAAAAAGTATAGAATATGTTTATTTATCGCACACATGGAGTAATTGCACTACATGAATTATGGAGTATGAGTAGAACTATGGAATTTGAATTATGGAGATAAAATATAGACTGTACATGAGTTACTTACTGTAGTAGTGCAGTTCGCAGTTTTAAATGCATGATTTTTTTGTTGAAGATGTTTTGTTCACTGATACGGTGAAGAAGAGCTCATAATGCATATTCCAGAGATGAATCCATCCATCTGTGTTTCCACAGAGGTTCTCCACTGTTCAGGTACAATTACATCTACAGTGAACCTCTGGGTCGCAGCCCCTCTAAGGAGAGATATCTTTTCCTCTACAGGTATACAAAAAAAATTGAGTAAAAGTGTTGTTGGTAATGTATGAAATATATGTTAGATGCTGGACTAATCCGTTGCCTCTGTGCCCAATGGACAAAATAATAGTAAAAAATGATTTTGCTCTGCATTCCACATACATTAAGTCAAGAAGGAAAGTAAAAATGGACAGTGTTTCCTCTGTATGCTTTTAGAAATCTAGACTGAAAACTGCATTTGTTCCTTAAGAAAATTGTAGTAGGAAATGCACAATTAGGAATGTTGGGAAACACTTTCTTTAATGTCCTTCCCCTCGAGCTTTTAAAACTTTGTAAACTACAAAAGCTTCGACAGATCAGAATTGGAAGATCAGTTTTAAGCTCATTTAAAAGATCCAGCACTGTATTCAGGGCTGCCTTGTCTCTCCAGGGAAGCCAGCGTGTCTGTGGCTGGGAGTTACACCTATGATGACAGCTCTGAGCCCTGTGGGAAGTTCAGCAGAAAGCCCTACATGGTCATGTTCTCCCCCAAACACGCAGATATGATGATATGATATGAAATGAGATTATGGACCTGAACAGGCCTAAAGTGGAACTCTGTGTTAACAGTTTATAGTAGCTGTGCTGCTGGTTGTAGAAATGTTTATTCTCTCAATTAGTTTTTAACCAAATTGATCAGTTACCAAACTGTAATTATAGGTAATCAAAAATTTAAAAAAAGTGTCCATTGCAGAGGCCCCTTTCCAATGATTTAGGTGCATAGTCAGGCAGTAGTTTGGGATTTTTGTCCTGTGTGTTGAAAGTAGGGAAACTGGAAAGTCTTGGGCTCTGACAAGTCATGTGGTCATCAAGCTGGTCCTACAAGGCCCATAATTCAGCCAGGTTGTCTGTCCAACCAGGCAAACTCCAGCTTTCATTGAAGAAAAGTGGGATTGTTGGTGCATTCTAGTGTTTGCCTGGTTAAATAGTCAACCTGGCAAAGTTTATTCCTCTCCTCTTTAGACTCTCCGGTGACCACCCAGACCACGAGGGCTATATTTTCAAGCTCTGCCCTCAGCAGGTTTAGAACTTAAGGCTTCTGGAGAGAAAGTGAGACATCCTCAAGGAGAACTTTACAAGTCCAAGTTGCACACAGATCTCTCACCTTGGATATCTAACACTGATGTGTTTGATGTGTAGTCAGTCAAACTTTTATGTCCCTCGTCTTTATAAACTTTGTAGTTTCAAAGTTTTTCCTGATTTTTGTCTCTTTTTTTCATCTCTTTTAATCCTTCTGTTTTATACACAATTATTAGCTCGATTAATCCCACCTCTCCCCATAACTTGGTTTGCAGCTGTGGGGAACTTTGTCCTGATTCCCCAGCATACCTCTCCTAGCAGCGCTGTGGAGGAAATAGACGCTCTCTATGATGTAGTAGATGATGTCTACCGCCGCTGGAAAACTAAGGTAAATTTCTTTCTTTATGCTCAAGGCAAAACAAGTCACAATTCACAGAGGTCAAACTTGTAAAGGGCAGACCATAATAACAGGTGAGCTGGGTATGGGAAAAGAAAACGGAACCTTTGCTCTCGCTTGACAGGACATCCTGCTGCTGGGCGACTTCAACGCGGGCTGTAACTATGTGACGGGTTCCGACTGGCAGAAGATCCGCCTCTTTACTGACAAGAGTTTCCACTGGCTGATCACAAATGATGTTTACACCATGGTGACAGGCACGCCCAGCTCCTACGACAGGTGTGCAACCTTTGAGAAGCGATCACGCTCATCCACAGACACGGACCCATCACAAGCAGGACTCTTGTGTCTCTGCAGGATCGTGGTCACCAATGACATGAAGAGGAGAGTGGTACCCGGCAGCGCTGAGGTCTACGACTACATGACCAACCTGGGGCTCAACCACAGTTTTGTAAATAGCACAACTGGCTCTGTTTTCTTTAATTACAATTCCAAGTATTTTAGGTCACAACAAACCCCTAAGGCCAGTGTATATTCCAATTAGACGTGACTCTCCAACAAAACAATTTGTATAAAAGATTGATTTATCTTGTCGTCTCTTTCAGGCCTTGGCTGTCAGTGATCATTTTCCCGTGCAGGTGGAGCTGACTGGTTAGGAGATTTGCATCTGAATAATACACTGGGTGATGATTTTACTATATGGTGGGGGAGCAGTCTCAGTCAGTGTTAAAACAAGCACCAGAACGTGCTAAGAGAGTGGTTTGTAACTCATGAATTGATCAAACAAATATGTGAAAAGACATTAAAGGCAAGACGAGTGAAGCTCTGTGTAAATATTTACTTTGTGGAACACAGAAAACACAGGAAAACCATATTTACTGAGAGTAACCAGTACTGCAACCTCTTAGACAGATTCAGGCTTCAGACAAGACAATTCAGTTTTGCAGCCATAAAAAACAATCTAATATTAATCAAAGCATAATTTAGTGCCATCATATTTGTCTGGTTTTTCTCTCAGTTACAAAAATGGTTATTCTGTTCAGCAAAGAGGACTAATAAAGAAGAAACTTCTGCTAGAGTCCACATCAGACATGTGTGTGACTTTATGGTCAACTAGAAGATCGATCTTTTATTCTGAGAAGACCAAAATTGCAGTTTTGGTGGCGTTGTCATGGTGAGGGCCCAGCTCTGTGCAGTAGGCTGCCATATGTGCTGTTAATATCATCACATTGTGATTTCTAGACTATGGCCCATAAATATATTAGCTGATCAGTGAGACAAAGACAGTAGATTATTTTTCAGTTTATCAGTTTTTTTGTTAACAGGAGGGGACTGAGAAAGGCTTTTTGTTGGAAAAAAAACGTTTTGAACACTCACAGATGTTACATAACTATCTGCTTTGTTGTTTTTTTTTTTGTTTGTTTTTTTGCTGGTACATCAACAGTCATGCACAGTTACACACCTAATCACCTCAGTTCTCCGCCCTCCTGGGTTGGTTTATTGATTTTTTTATTCCTCTGAATACTGAAGATGAAAAAGATATTCTGATGAATAGAGAACATTCACTTTTTCTCACCAAACTTTCCCCCCAAATAAACAAAAATCTAAAACTTTCTTGTATTTCTTGCATTGTGAGCAACAACTTCAGAGTGCTGCCTCAGAGAAAGAGAACCCTGCTTTTACTACGGCCTTTCTGAGCGAAGATTACCCGAGGGTTTACCTTTTTTCACACCAGGTTAATTACCGTAAGTGTCGTTTCCACCACACAGTAGATGATTTGGTTAGCGGGGTGAGGGGGGGGGAGCAAACCAGGGAATGGGAATGAAACTGAGGTGTATAGGAACATGATGCCAATTTCCTCTTGGAAGTTTTACTACTCTATTCAGGTAATACATCTGAATCAACATTGCAGCACTGACTGGTGCCATATAAGAGAATGAAAACTAACGTCAATATAGCAGGTCAGGCTATAGCTCATCACAATGCACAGAAGGCAGTGGTGTTTTCAACTCTCTTCATTTGCCTTTTTTCTTCCTAAGCATTGCCAGGTACATGCCCAGAGACTTCTGGATGGAGTCTTTGGTGATGAAACTGACAAAGTTCTGGATGTCTGATTCTCTGTTGGACGTTAACTTGTCAACGGTCTGCTTCCTCACCATGGACTTGGTTAGTTGTCTGGCGTGGTCTGCAATGAAAGAATTAGGTCGAAGCCTATTGTGGGTTTCACCAAAAAGTTCATCTACGTCATCAGAGTTTTATCCAAAATAAAAATTTCCTGCATTTGGACTCTGATCTGGTCCTTCCTCCACAGGTGTCACCTGTGGGGGAAGAACAGGAGCTGGGACTCTCTCTGCCGGGCACCGCCCCCACAACCCCACTACCACCACACATCCTCTCCACCCGCCACCAAGCACCGTACAGTTCCGCTCACCTGCTCGAGGGCACAGGCTACGGAAGCGGAAGTAGCGCACCGGCTCCCTCTAGTGGCCACACCCGGTGTTGCAAACCCGACCTGAGCCACGGGCATTAGGTGATATTTCGGGACTGAGGAGTGAATTACCGCCTCTCTCTAATGGGGCAGGCCCCTGGATTCAGGCCTTAGAGGGCCACACCCAGGGGGTACTGCTGGCCATGGGGGACTTGCGGGCTATTGTAGCCGCCTGTGTAGGACACCACACATTGGATCATATTGAAGCGGCGGCTCGAACCAGGGATGTGCAGTCTTCTGCATCTGCTACTAGTCATGTGGAAAGCTTCTTTGCTACTCTGCGTGCCATGTTTCCTGTGAGTGCTGCAGCTCTTGCAACCTTTACACATGCATGCGAGGAGTGAGGAGGGAACCACACCTGAGGCGTGGCTCCAATTAGGAAGGGCTAAGTGGATTGGGGTCGCAGGGGAGGCCCCGGCTGATGGTACACCCACAATGGTGATGATGAAAGAGAAACTTATGGCAGGTTTACCGGCACCAGTCAAATCCTGCAGCTCTGTGGCCACAATGGTCACAATGCCTTATCACCTTTTTAGGTAGACATGACAAGGAAGAACGCGTGCAACACAACAGACACTTGCACATTTGCAGATTGATAAATTGAAAAAAATCGGCAAAGAAATTACAACAGCCGCTCACCACAGGCACGCAGGCAACCGTTGTTGCGGCTGTCCGTGAGGAAGGGCACCCCGGGGTCGTGGCAGGGGTCGTGCAAGGGGGAGAATGGGGGAGAAGCGACACCCCCCGCACGGGTGCGTGCTACATCTGTGGGGGAGCTGGACACTGGGCACGTGACTGTCAATGTCTCTGGCATCAACAGCCACAGCAACAAGGGAGATCGAGACAACTTGCGTTGCCGGCACCGCCGTCGCAAGCCCAGGGCATGTTTCCCGCCTAGGGAGGCCCAGCTGGCACCGGAAGAGGCACACATTCCACTGCATCTGAGAAGGTGGAATTGCCCCTCTCTACTGAAGTGGTGCCAGCACAGGGTATTGAAGGTCGGATTCTATACCTGCTAAGAACTGAGCCAGTGACTGTGACAGCTGGCAATCATGTGTGAGCCATTCCTTCCTCCCGAGTCCCCAATGCTCCATCAATCTGTTGGGCAGAGATCTCCTGCAAGCTTTGAAGGCGCAGATTCTCCTGCACCCTGAGGGGACATCTATCACCCTCTCCAATGGTGAAATGGACACTGCATCGAGCCGCTCCATCATCATGCGTTTGGGAGATTCACCTCCCGGGGACCTGCTCATGGCAGACATTTACTGGGGACTGGTCGTTGACACAAACTACTGCCCTTTGGTACAGATCTTCAACCAATGGTATCCGCATTTCAAGACCAGACATGTGTTGGCTCCTCCCCCTGATCCTTTCACGGGACCCTCTTTTATGACACAGAGGGTGACCTCCTCTCCTACCAGGTTCAATGAAAATATGCAAGGTCAAAAGTGGATAGTTGCGTCTCCCGGCCTTGTGGTCGGACCGGAAGGCGTCACCGACAGGACCAATGCAGCCGTCCGCTTCGAGGGGAAGGGCCACAGCGTGGTACCATCTATCAGTGTACTGTTTGACTTCACCCTCCGGACACGAAAAATACTAGATAACTCATTAATTGATTAAACAAATATGTGAAAAGGCATTAGCAGGCAAGAGCGAATGAAGCCTTGTGTAAATATTCACGTATGCAGAACACGAGAAAACTTAGGGGAAAAAACATAACCAGTAACCAGTACTGCAAACTCTTAGACATATTCAGGTCTGAGACAAGACAATTCAGTTTCGCACCCATAAAAAACAATCTCATATTAATCAAAGCATAATTTAGTCTCAAATTTGTCTGTTTTTTCTCTCAATTAAAAAAAAGGGTTTTTCTGTTCAGCAAAGAGGATTAATAAAGAAGAAACTTCTGCTAGAGTCCACTCAGACATGTGTGGGACTTTATGGTCAACTGGAAGATAGATCTTTTATTCTGAGAAGATCAAAACTGCAGTTTTGGTGGCGTTGTCATGGTGAGGGCCCAGCTCTGTGCAGTAGGCTGCCATGTGTGCTGTTAATATCTTGACATAGTGATTTCTAGACTATGGCCCATAAATAATTAGCTGATCAGTGAGACAAGACAGTAGATTATTTTTCAGTTTATCAGTTTTTTTGTTGTTGTTGTTGGTAACAGGAGGGGACTGAAAAAGGCTTTTTGTTGGAAAAAAATGTTTTGAACTGCCACAGATGTTAAAAAACTACCCTTTTTTGTTTTTTTTTTTTTCCACAGGACAACAACAGTAATGCAGTTACACACCTATTGACCTTCTCTGCCCATCAAATGATTTATAGATTTTTTATTCCTCTGAATACTTCTGATGAAGAGGATATTCTGATAATCACAGTACATTCCATTTTTCTCACCAAACTTTCCCCGCAAATAAAAAAACGTCAAAAACTTCCTTGTTTTTCTTGCATTGTGAGCAACAACTTCAGAGTGCTGCCTCAGAGAAAGAGAACCCTGCTTTTACCGCTACGGCCTTTCTGAGCGAAGATTACCCGAGGGTTTAACTTTTTTCACACCAGGTTCATTCAGTGTCGTTTCCACCACACAGAGATGATTTTCTTATCCCTCCAAACTCTGAGCAGCGAACTAGCGGCAATGAAACTGAGGTGTATAGGAACATGATGCCAATTTCCTCTTGGAAGTTTTACTACTCTATTCAGGTAATAAATCTGAACCAACACTGCAGCACTGACTGGTGCCATATGAGAAAATAAAAACTAACGTCAATATAGCAGGTCAGGCTCATGTTTTCTGTTTATTTCAAAGGCTCGTGTTAACTGTCATTTATTGTTAGTTTTCTAATTCTAACCATTAGGAATCCTAAAACAGCTCATCACAATGCACAGAAGGCAGTGGTGTTTTCAACACTCTTCATTTGCCTTTTTTCTTCCTAAGCATTGCCAGGTACATGCCCAGAGACTTCTGGATGGAGTCTTTGGTGATGAAAGTGACAAAGTTCTGGATGTCTGATTCTCTGTTGGACGTTAACTTGTCAACGGTCTGCTTCCTCACCATGGACTTGGTTAGTTGTCTGGCGTGGTCTGCAATGAAAGAATCAGGTCGAAGCTTATTGTGGGTTTCACTAAAAAGTTCATCTACGTCATCAGAGTTTTATCCAAAATAACAAAAATTTCCTGCATTTGCACTCTGATCTGGTCCTTCCTCCACAGGTGTCACCTGTGGGGGAAGAACAGCAGCTGGGACTCTCTCTACCGGGCACCGCCCCCACAACCCCACTACCACCACACATCCTCTCCACCCGACACCAAGCACCGTACAGTTCCGCTCACCTGCTCGAGGGCACAGGCTACGGAAGCGGAAGTAGCGCACCGGCTCCCTCTAGTGGCCACACCCGGTGTTGCAAACCCGACCTGAGCCATGGGCATTAGGTGATATTTCGGGATTGAGGAGTGAATTACCGCCTCTCTCTAATGGGGCAGGCCCCTGGATTCAGGCCTTAGAGGGCCACACCCAGGGGGTACTGCTGGCCATGGGGGACTTGCGGGCTATTGTAGCCGCCTGTGTAGGACACCACACATTGGATCATATTGAAGCGGCGGCTCGAACCAGGGATGTGCAGTCTTCTGCATCTGCTACTAGTCATGTGGAAAGCTTCTTTGCTACTCTGCGTGCCATGTTTCCTGTGAGTGCTGCAGCTCTTGCAACCTTTACACATGCATGGAGGAGTGAGGAGGGAACCACACCCGAGGCGTGGCTCCAATTAGGAAGGGCTAAGTGGATTGGGGTCGCAGGGGAGGCCCCGGCTGATGGTACACCCACAATGATGATGATGAAAGAGAAACTTATGGCAGGTTTACCGGCACCAGTCAAATCCTGCAGCTCTGTGGCCACAATGGTCACAATGCCTTATCACCTTTTTAGGTAGACATGACAAGGAAGAACGCGTGCAACACAACAGACACTTGCACATTTGCAGATTGATAAATTGAAAAAAATCGGCAAAGAAATTACAACAGCCGCTCACCACAGGCACGCAGGCAACCGTTGTTGCGGCTGTCCGTGAGGAAGGGCACCC
Source organism: Tetraodon nigroviridis (assembly GCA_000180735.1). NCBI lineage: Eukaryota > Metazoa > Chordata > Actinopteri > Tetraodontiformes > Tetraodontidae > Tetraodon > Tetraodon nigroviridis. The sequence continues at coordinate 81,876 of CAAE01014676.1, read as the reverse complement.
CGGGGTCGTGGCAGGGGTCGTGCAAGGGGGAGAATGGGGGGCAGTTACACCCCCGCACGGGTGCGTGCTACATCTGTGGGGGAGCTGGACACTGGGCACGTGACTGTCAATGTCTCTGGCATCAACAGCCACAGCAACAAGGGAGATCGAGACAACTTGCGTTGCCCGCACCGCCGTGCGCAAGCCCAGGGCATGTTTCCCGCCTAGGGAGGCCCAGCTGGCACCGGAAGAGGCACACATTCCACTGTATCTGAGAAGGTGGAATTGCCCCTCTCTACTGAATTGGTGCCAGCACAGGGTATTGAAGGTTGGATTCTATACCTGCTAAGAACTGAGCCAGTGACTGTGACAGCTGGCAATCATGTGTGAGCCATTCCTTCCTCCCTAGTCCCCAATGCTCCATCAATCTGTTGGGCAGAGATCTCCTGCAAGCTTTGAAGGCGCAGATTCTCCTGCACCCTGAGGGGACATCTATCACCCTCTCCAATGGTGAAATGGACACTGCATCGAGCGGCTCCATCATCATGCGTTTGGGAGATTCGCCTCCCGGGGACCTGCTCATGGCAGACATTTACTGGGGACTGGTCGTTGACACAAACTACTGCCCTTTGGTACAGATCTTCAACCAATGGTATCCGCATTTCAAGACCAGACATGTGTTGGCTCCTCCCCCTGATCCTTTCACAGGACCCTCTTTAAGACACAGAGGGTGACCTCCTCTCCTACCAGGTTCAATGAAAATATGCAAGGTCAAAAGTGGATAGTTGCGTCTCCCGGCCTTGTGGTCGGACCGGAAGGCGTCACCGACAGGACCAATGCAGCCGTCCGCTTCGAGGGGAAGGGCCACACGTGGTACCATCTATCAGTGTACTGTTTGACTTCACCCCCGGACAAAAAAAATACTAGATAACTCATTAATTGATTAAACAAATATGTGAAAAGGCATAACAGGCAAGACGAATGAAGCTTTGTGTAAATATTCACTATGCAGAACACAGAAAACTTGGGGAAAAAACCATATTTACTGAGAGTAACCAGTACTGCAATCTTTTAGACAGATTCAGGTCTCAGACAAGACAATTCAGTTTTGCAGCCATAAAAAACAATCTAATATTAATCAAAACATAATTTTATTGTCATCATATTTGTCTGGTTTTTCTTTCAATTAAAAAAAAGGGTTATTCTGTTCAGCAAAGAGTACTAAATAAAGAAGAAACTTCTGCTAGAGTCCACTCAGTCATGTGTTTGACTTTATGTTCAATTTGAAGATCGATCTTTTATTTTGAGTAGACCAAAATTGCAGTTTTGGTGTCGTTGTCATGGTGAGGGCCCAGTTCTGTTCTGTAGGCTGCCATATGTGTTTTTTATTTCTTTACATTGTGATTGCTAGTCTATGGCCCATAAATAATTAGTTGTTTTGTGTGATTATTTAGTAGATTATTTTTCGGTTTATCAGTTTTTTTGTTGTTGTTGTTGTTGTTGTTGGTGGTGGTAACAGGAGGGGACTGAAAAAGGCTTTTTGTTGGAAAAAAATGTTTTGAACCTCCACAGATGTTAAATAACTACCTTTTTTGGGTTTTTTTTTCCCCACAGGACAACAACAGTAATGCAGTTACACACCTAATGACCTTCTCTGCCCTCATCAAATGATTTATAGATTTTTTATTCCTCTGAATACTTCTGATGAAGAGGATATTCTGATAATCACAGTACATTCCATTTTTCTCACCAAACTTTCCCCGCAAATAAAAAAACGTCAAAAACTTCCTTGTTTTTCTTGCATTGTGAGCAACAACTTCAGAGTGCTGCCTCGAGAGAAAGAGAACCCTGCTTTTACCGCTACGGCCTTTCTGAGCGAAGATTACCCGAGGGTTTAACTTTTTTCACACCAGGTTCATTCAGTGTCGTTTCCACCACACAGAGATGATTTTCTTATCCCTCCAAACTCTGAGCAGCGAACTAGCGGGAATGAAACTGAGGTGTATAGGAACATGATGCCAATTTCCTCTTGGAAGTTTTACTACTCTATTCAGGTAATAAATCGGAACCAACACTGCAGCACTGACTGGTGCCATATGAGAAAATAAAAACTAACGTCAATATAGCAGGTCAGGCTCATGTTTTCTGTTTATTTCAAAGGCTCGTGTTAACTGTCATTTATTGTTAGTTTTCTAATTCTAACCATTAGGAATCCTAAAACAGCTCATCACAATGCACAGAAGGCAGTGGTGTTTTCAACACTCTTCATTTGCCTTTTTTCTTCCTAAGCATTGCCAGGTACATGCCCAGAGACTTCTGGATGGCGTCTTTGGTGATGAAACTGACGAAGTTCTGGATGTCTGATTCTCTGTTGGACGTTAACTTGTCAACGGTCTGCTTCCTCACCATGGACTTGGTTAGTTGTCTGGCGTGGTCTGCAATGAAAGAATCAGGTCGAAGCTTATTGTGGATTTCACTAAAAAGTTCATCTACGTCATCAGAGTTTTATCCAAAATAACAAAAATTTCCTGCATTTGCACTCTGATCCCAATCCTCTGAGGGTATGGTGAGTACTGTGCAGCATACCTGGAATGGCCAACCATTGGGTCATTGCCTGTGTGGCTGTGGCAAGGACCTGTCTTTCGGGGACCAGCTTGTCCACCAGTCCAGTCTCTAGAGCTTCTGCGGGGCTGTACAGCTGTCCCAGCTGCAAAGCTATTTCTGTACTTCTGTGACCTACTGTGTTCATCATGGTGTCCCGAAACCTGCAAACACAAACCAGTCTTTTTATGTGCAGTGGTTCCTGGTGAATATGACCACAGCTTCCGTTTTGATGGATTCTGACCAAAAGGGCGCGACGATGCCCAGTTGTGTCTCATTAAGGCCGATGCTGTAACGGGGGTTGTCCGCCATTATCCTGTAGTCGCAGGTTAGTGATAGCAAACAACCACCGGCAGGACTGGAACCCTGTGGAAAAGAGGAGACAAAGTATGATCAAGTACTGGTTCACTTGTGCTGACTTTTTTGCCTTTCATTCATTCGTACATTAATTGCTGCAATGACGACCATGTTGGAACCGTAGAGCTTCAGCCAGATCTCCTGAACAGCTCTCCAGAACTCCCCACAGTGCTCCGGACTTTTGCCATACATCTCCATGATATCCAACCCAGCTGAGAACACTTTGGGCTGGCCCTGGATTCAGTGACCACAGGCATGCATGGGAAACAGCTTTTCTCAAAGACAACGGTAACATCTAAAACAACGTCGCTGGATTTTACTGAGGTGAGGATGATGCCTCTGCAGCTCTTGTCCATCTCCAGCTTTTCCACAGCAATGGACAACTCTGTGAGGAAATGAGCCACACCTACAGACAGACAGACAGACAGAGCAGGCGATCAACAGCGCTGTCATGATTTGTCTCCTTCTTATTTTTATTTCTCCTTTATCCTTTTGCAGAAAATTCACACTGAACTAATTCAGACCTTCAACTTTTTTTGCATTATTGTTCTCATAAAACACACAATGCAGCTTTTAAAAATCACTTTGTACCTTACGAGAAAATGCTATACAGATGTAAATGGCCTTATGTGAAAAATTTGATAGATAGTATGATGTGTCTGTTAAATCAAGCTTTCACTGTCAATCTGACAACGTGAAATAGGCTAAAATATCTCAAAAAGCAATGCATAATGCTTTTGAGTTTCCCAATTTAAGTCAAGGGTATTGGCACAGCCAATACAGCGAGTAAATAAAGCCTTCACCTGTTTGAACACACTTGTGGTGTAGTGCAAGTAGCAACAAGTCAAACTGGCATAACAAGTGAAAAATAATCATTTAAAAATTATTTAAAATTTGCCACCAACATTGGGTGAACATTACAATCTGAATGCTTTGCCACTATCTTGTCTGCACTGCCTGGGTAGTGTGCAATTTGCTGTTCTGTCTGTTTATGTCTGATCTTTACTTTTTAATCTAATAAATCTTTTACTGGGCGCATCTTGTGTGTGTGTGCATGTACAGCTGTGTGGGATTTTTGTGTTTGTATTTATTGCCCAAGCCATTTATTTCTTTTTACTTCACAAAAAACACATATTGTGAGACATTTAACCTGATGACATAACCAGGCTATTACTTATGAAGCACATAAATCCTCGGCTGTTCATTCTGGGGTTTTTTTTTTCTTTTTTAACCTTATCCTTCTCTTTCACCCCTCCCTAGCTGATCCAGTCACATGCATTTTCAGGTAAATAATAACCTGAAGAGACACGTCAGTGACTCTGCTCAAAAGTCTCTGCCTCCCCAGGAGGCCTTCACACAAACCAGCCTCTGTGCTCTGCTCGTAAAGGACCTCCTCTTCTTCCTTCTCTTCTGGCACAAACCAGCATGAGCAGGTAGACATGCACCTTTTAAAGTTTCGCCTAAATAGATTAAAATAATCCAGCAGTGCTATAGTTTGATGAGCCTTTGATTTTGACCACAAAAATCCTCATCCTAGGTGTTGCAATCGTTTCCCACTCCCACACTAAGGCTGAAAGGGGATCTTGAGGATTTGTGATAGACACAAGTTCCCCATTCTGCCTCTGTTTTGTAGAAGAATAAGAAATACATCGAAACTTAAACTCATTCTGAATTCTGGCTTCTCTGAATCAGAATGCGTGTAGCGTGTGTTCTGGGGGTCTTTCTGGTCCTGCTGCAGCTTTCGCACCCTTTGCTGCTGGGAGCCTTTAACATCAAGTCATTCGGCGACAAGAAAGCCTCCAACGAGACTCTGATGGACATCATCAGTCAGGTCTGTATCAGGTCTTTTATTTCACTAGGACCTGTACTTGCATGCCAGGCCAAAACATTAGCAATGACCAGGGTTACTGTCATAGCCTGAGCATCCAAATGTGAAATGTACAGCAGTGATTATTTGACCAACTCCATTTTGATGTATTTCTTTTCCAGATCGTCCACCGCTATGACATTATTCTGATCCAAGAGGTCAGAGACAGTGATCTGTCTGCAACCAAGAAACTCATGGAACGCGTCAATAGGTAAGCCTGTCTACACACTTAGAATAGAATAGAATATGTTTATTTATCCCACAATGGGGAAATTGCACGATACCAGCAGCAATACAATAATAAATATTAGAACAAAATTTACAGGAAAAGTAAGAATAGAGATAGAATAAGAAGAATAGAATAGAAAGAGGAGTAAGAAAATATAAATATGACAAACTCTATACACACGTAATAAAATAGGATGGGAAAGATAAGAAATAGCATACATACGGGTACTGTACATGAATTATGGAGTATGAATAGAACGATGGAATATGAATTATGGAGTTAAAATATAGACTGTACATGAGTTACTTACTGTAGTAGTGCAGTTTGCAGTTTTAAATGCATGATTTTTTTGTTGAAGATGTTTTGTTCACTGATTACGGTGAAGAAGAGCTCATAATGCATATTCCAGAGATGAATCCATCCATCTGTGTGTTTCCACAGAGGTTCTCCACTATACAGTCACATCGTCAGTGAACCTCTGGGTCGCAGCACCTATAAGGAGAGATATCTTTTCCTCTACAGGTATACCAAAAAAAAAAAAAAAAGAGTAAAAGTGTTGTTGGTAATGTATGAAATATATGTTAGATGCTGGACTAATCCGTTGCCTCTGTGCCCAATGGACAAAATAATAGTAAAAAATGATTTTGCTCTGCATTCCACATACATTAAGTGAAGAAGGAAAGAAAAAATGGACAGTGTTTCCTCTGTATGCTTTTAGAAATCTAGACTGAAAACTGCATTTGTTCCTTAAGAAAATTGTAATTGTGCAAAATTAGGAATGTGGGAATCACTTTGTTTAATGTTTTTCCCCTCAAGCTATTAAAACCTTTTAGACTACAGAAGCTTCAACAGATCGGAATTGGAAGATCAGTTTTAAGCTCGTTTAAAAGATCCAGCACTGTATTCAGGGCTGCCTTGTCTCTCCAGGGAAGCCAGCGTGTCTGTGGCGAAGAATTACACCTATGATGACGGCTGTGAGCCCTGTGGGACGGACACTTTCAGCAGGGAGCCCTTCGTGGTCATGTTCTCCTCCAAACAAGCAGGTGCATTCTTACTTTTTCTCCCAGACTGGTGAGACTGATATGAAATGAGATTATGGACCTGAACAGGCCTAAAGTGGAACTCTATGTTAACAGTTTTTAGTGGCTGTGCTGCTGGTTGTATAAATGTTTATTCTCTCAATTAGTTTGTACCATATTGATCAGTTACCAAACTGCAATTATAGGCACGGTAATCAAAATTAAAAAAGTTTCCATTGCAGAGGCCCCTTTTCAATGATTTAGGTGCATAGTCAGGCAGTAGTTTGGGATTTTTGTCCTGTGTGTTGAAAGTAGGGAAACTGGAAAGTCTGAGGCTCTGACAAGTCATGTGGTCATCAAGCTGGTCCTACAAGGCCCATAATTCAGCCAGGTTGCCTGTCCAACCAGGCAAACTCCAGCTTTCATTGAAGAAAAGTGGGATTGTTGGTGCATTCTAGTGTTTGCCTGGTTGAATAGTCAACCTGGCAGAAGTATGAGCTCTTCTCCTCTTTAGACTCTCCGGTGACCACCCAGACCACGAGGGCTATATTTTCAAGCTCTGCCCTCAGCAGGTTTAGAACTTAAGGTTTCTGGAGAGAAAGTGAGACATCCTCGAGGAGAACTTTACAAGTCCAAGTTGCACACAGATCTCTCACCTTGGATATCTAACACTGATGTGTTTGATGTGTAGTCAGTCAAACTTTTATGTCCCTCATCTTTATAAACTTTGTAGTTTCAAAGTTTTTCCTGATTTTTGTCTCTTTTTTTCATCTCTTTTAATCCTTCTGTTTTATACACAATTATTAGCTCGATTAATCCCACCTCTCCCCATAACTTGGTTTGCAGCTGTGGGGAACTTTGTCCTGATTCCCCAGCATACCTCTCCAAGCAGCGCTGTGGAGGAAATAGACGCTCTCTATGATGTAGTAGCTGATGTCGGCCGCCGCTGGAATACTAAGGTAAATTTCTTTCTTTATGCTCAAGGCAAAACAAGTCACAATTCACAGAGGTCAAACTTGTAAAGGGCAGACCATAATAACAGGTGAGCTGGGTATGGGAAAAGAAAACGGAACCTTTGCTCTTGCTTGACAGGACATCCTGCTGCTGGGCGACTTCAACGCAGGCTGTAACTATGTGACGGGTTCCGACTGGCAGAAGATCCGCCTCTTCACCGACAAGAGTTTCCACTGGCTGATCACCGATGATGTTGACACCATGGTGTGAGCAGGCACGCCCAGCTCCTACGACAGGTGTGCCACCTGTGAGAAGCGATCACGCTCATCCACAGACACGGACCCATCACAAGCAGGACTCTTGTGTCTCTGCAGGATCGTGGTCACCACTGACATGATGAGGAGAGTGGTACCGGGCAGCGCTGAGGTCTACGACTACATGACCAACCTGCGGCTCAACCACAGTTTTGTAAATAGCACAACTGGCTCTGTCTTCTTTAATTACAATTCCAAGTATTTTAGGTCACAACAAACCCCTAAGGCCAGTGTATATTCCAATTAGACGTGACTCTCCAAACAACAATTTGTATAAGAGATTGATTTATCTTGTCGTCTCTTTCAGGCCTTGGCTGTCAGTGATCATTTTCCCGTGCAGGTGGAGCTGACTGGTTAGGAGATTTGCGCCTGAATAATAAACTGGGTGATGCTTCAGTTTTTACTATGTGGTGGGGGAGCAGTCTGAGTCAGTGTTAAAACAAGCACCAGAACGTGCTAAGAGAGTGGTTTGTAACTCATTAATTGATCAAACAAATATGTGAAAAGACATTAAAGGCAAGACGAGTGAAGCCTTGTGTAAATATTTACTATGTAGAACACAGAAAACATAGGAAAACCATATTTACTGAGAGTAACCAGTACTGCAACCTTTTAGACAGATTCAGGTCTCAGACAAGATAATTCAGTTTTGCAGCCATAAAAAACAATCTCATATTAATCAAAGCATAATTTAGTGTCAGCATATTTGTCTGGTTTTTCTCTCAGTTCAAAAAGGGTTATTCTGTTCAGCAAAGAGGATTAATAAAGAAGAAACTTCTGCTAGAGTCCACTCAGACATGTGTGTGACTTTATGGTCAACTAGAAGATCGATCTTTTATTCTGAGAAGACCAAAATTGCAGTTTTGGTGGCGTTGTCATGGTGAGGGCCCAGCTCTGTGCAGTAGGCTGCCATATGTGCTGTTAATATCTTGACATAGTGATTTCTAGACTATGGCTCATAAATAATTAGCTGATCAGTGAGACAAGACAGTAGATTATTTTTCAGTTTATCAGTTTTTTTGTTGTTGTTGTTGTTGTTGTTGTTGTTGTTGGTAAAAGGAGGGGACTGAAAAAGGCTTTTTTTGGAAAAAAATGTTTTGAACCTCCACAGATGTTAAATAACTACCTTTTTTTGTTTTTTTTGCCACCAGGACGAACAACCAGTAATGCAGTTACACACCTATTGACCTATCTCTGCCCTCATCAAATGATTTATAGATTTTTTATTCCTCTGAATACTTCTGATGAAGAGGATATTCTGATAATCACAGTACATTCCATTTTTCTCACCAAACTTTCCCCGCAAATAAAAAACGTCAAAAACTTCCTTGTTTTTCTTGCATTGTGAGCAACAACTTCAGAGTGCTGCCTCAGAGAAAGAGAACCCTGCTTTTACCGCTACGGCCTTTCTGAGCGAAGATTACCCGAGGGTTTACCTTTTTTCACACCAGGTTCATTCAGTGTCGTTTCCACCACACAGAGATGATTTTCTTAACCCTCCAAACTCTGAGCAGCGAACTAGCGGGAATGAAACTGAGGTGTATAGGAACATGATGCCAATTTCCTCTTGGAAGTTTTACTACTCTATTCAGGTAATAAATCTGAACCATCACTGCACCACTGACTGGTGCCATATGAGAAAATAAAAACTAACGTCTATATAGCAGGTCAGGCTCATGTTTTCTGTTTATTTCAAAGGCTCGTGTTAACTGTCATTTATTGTTAGTTTTCTAATTCTAACCATAAGGAATCCTAAAACAGCTCATCACAATGCACAGAAGGCAGTGGTGTTTTCAACTCTCTTCATTTGCCTTTTTTCTTCCTAAGCATTGCCAGGTACATGCCCAGAGACTTCTGGATGGAGTCTTTGGTGATGAAACTGACGAAGTTCTGGATGTCTGATTCTCTGTTGGACGTTAACTTGTCGACGGTCTGCTTCCTCACCATGGACTTGGTTAGTTGTCTGGCGTGGTCTGCAATGAAAGAATCAGGTCGAAGCTTATTGTGGATTTCACTAAAAAGTTCATCTACGTCATCAGAGTTTTATCCAAAATAACAAAAATTTCCTGCATTTGCACTCTGATCCCAATCCTCTGAGGGTATGGTGAGTACTGTGCAGCATACCTGGAATGGCCAACCATTTGGTCATTGCCTGTGTGGCTGTGGCAAGGACCTGGTCTTTCGGGGACCAGCTTGTCCACCAGTCCAGTCTCTAGAGCTTCTGCGGGGCTGTACAGCTGTCCCAGCTGCAAAGCTATTTCTGTACTTCTGTGACCTACTGTGTTCATCATGGTGTCCCGAAACCTGCAAACACAAACCAGTCTTTTTATGTGCAGTGGTTCCTGGTGAATATGACCGCAGCTTCCGTTTTGATGGATTCTGACCAAAAGGGCGCGACGATGCCCAGTTGTGTCTCATTAAGGCCGATGCTGTAACGGGGGTTGTCCGCCATTATCCTGTAGTCGCAGGTTAGTGATAGCAAACAACCACCGGCAGGACTGGAACCCTGTGGAAAAGAGGAGACAAAGTATGATCAAGTACTGGTTCACTTGTGCTGACTTTTTTGCCTTTCATTCATTCGTACATTAATTGCTGCAATGACGACCATGTTGGAACCGTAGAGCTTCAGCCAGATCTCCTGAACAGCTCTCCAGAACTCCCCACAGTGCTCCGGACTTTTGCCATACATCTCCATGATATCCAACCCAGCTGAGAACACTTTGGGCTGGCCCTGGATTCAGTGACCACAGGCATGCATGGGAAACAGCTTTTCTCAAAGACAACGGTAACATCTAAAACAACGTCGCTGGATTTTACTGAGGTGAGGATGATGCCTCTGCAGCTCTTGTCCATCTCCAGCTTTTCCACAGCAATGGACAACTCTGTGAGGAATTCTAAACTGAGGCTGTTGACTGGTGGACTCTGCATGCTCATCAGAGCCACACCTACAGACAGACAGACAGACAGACAGAGCAGGCGATCAACAGCGCTGTCATGATTTGTCTCCTTCTCATTTTTATTTCTCCTTTTCTCAATTTGCAAAAAATTCACAGGGAATTAATTCAGACCTTTAAAGTTTTTGCATTATTATATAAAACAAAAAATGCAGCTTTTAAAAAACACTTTGTATCTTACTAGAAAATGCTATACAGAAAAAACAGAGAACTGCTATACAGAGAAAATTAGATAGCATGACATGTCTGTTAAATCAAGCTTTCACTGTCAATCTGACGAAGTGAAATAGGCTAAAATATCTCAAGAAGCAATGCATAATGCTTTTGAGTTTCCCAATTTAAGTCAAAAGGGAAACACAACTGATCATTTTATATCATCACCTGTACTTTGGTCAAAATCCACTTTAACTTTAGCTGTGGTGGAGTTGTTTCTCTGTTGGGTGGTGAGAAAAGGAGAAATGCGCCCACCGACATGGCTACTGCAGGGAAGTCGTTGGGAAAGGAGTCCTGTATGAGAATATAAACACATTCAGTACAGAAAGGAAGTAGTTGCCATAAAATTATCATAAAATCTCAAGTAAACACACCACTAATGGCATACGCGTTTAAAGCATTAAAACCTTCTTTCGTTCTAATGAAATATCCACTTTAGAAATAAGAAATCAAATGTAACTTCCAACATTAAATACTGGAAACTGTCTCAAGTCACACAAATGCAAATTATTATTCCTCGTAGGGTTAGGGTAAGTTTAAAAAGGAAAACAATTGGTATGCAACCTGAACACCAATTAAAATGCTAAATGCTCAAATTTATGGTAAAGTTGTATATGTTGAAAAAGCAAAACACAATCACCATCACCACCATCATCAATACTTATGAAGATGATGAGATTTTAAAATCTTAACAACACAGGGAGTTTGTTTTTTTCTCCAACCCCGATGTATCTCCATAAGGAAGCGTTGACCTTTGCTCCAGTTTTTGCAGAAGAACAGTAATAAAGCAATCGAGACACTTTATGTTAACTAAGTAATACGTCTTTTCTTAGTTTAAACATGTAATAACTTTATCTAGACATGCAGACATACTTGATAAGCCGCAGCTGAATCTCAAAGCGCCTCTGAGTGCCATTTCGCTGGAGTTGATTAGCAACGGGAATCCGGATGTCCGCCTCTAACTAGCGACAGCGCCGCGCTCTGGCGCCACCTGTCGCATCGGAGGATTACAACGAGTAACCGTCGCGATTGACCTCCACAAACAATCTAATTCAAGCACAGAAATAAAATAGGCATATGAAATAAAAGAATGAAATAAATAAAAAAATAAAATACTTCCTCTCTGGCAAAAATATAATATTATTTTAATAGTGCGTAGAGTATTTGAGATATCTTATTATAGAGTATGGAGACATATTGGAACATAGGAGTATCACTTTTGTATTTATTTACTTTTTCTGCTATTATAAAAATGAATATCATCACTTTAGCTGCTTTAGATGGTATCTTGTTTTTTAAAACCAAAAAGCAAAACATTTCATCTTAAAACTTTTTTTTTTTTTTGGAGTTCTTTCCATCATTGACAATAAACTGAATTGCATGTCATAAAATTTAAAATATATCACGAGTATGCAAATTATACTGCTTTATGGTCAAATGGAAGTCAGACATTGAAATTAGAAAATGTTTTACAATGTCATACATATGACAATGTATAGTTTTTGCCAGGATATCTTTATTTTTTTGCCTAGTTGTTTTGCGTGTTGGAGCAGCAGGTATTCTCATCAATACTCCTAATTCAGAGCTTCGAGAGAGTGAGGCACAGAGGACGACAGAGGGAGAGAACGACAGACATGTGCAAGGAAGTCACTGACTCACCAGCAAACAACCTGAGAGCAGAAACAAGGTAAAACGGAGCTCCTCTCGGTCAGTGGGTGCATGTTATTTTAGGTAATATATTATTTAAATTTGGAAAAGTGATATTGACCTCTTTATTAGCTAATCTTGATTGATTTGAAAGTTTCTAGGTTAAAGACTATGAAGCAGGTAAATCTAAGTATACTGTGTGTACATCACATGATTAAAGGTTATTCTATAGCAGGCCTACAGATGATCTGTGTTTTTGTCAGTGAGCATGTTTGTTCATTCTTGGGGTCCTCGGTTGCCTCTCTGCTGTGTTTCAGCATCACCTCTGTCCCCTGTAACTCCGCAGACACACTCTGCTTCTCTGTATGGTCCAAACTGAGCTACCTCAGACACCTCGGATCTTTTGGAGATGGACGAAAGCGGCGGTGGATGTGAAGACGAAAACTGTAGTCTGGCTTCAGGCTTTCTGCACAAGTGCTCGAGCCAAGAATGCCACTGGGAAGAACCCGTGTTTGGACTGATGGAGTTAGGTGGGTTAAAAACCGAACTTACCTCATCAAAAATCTATACTATTTTCAAGTTACAGAAAATACAATACATATAAAGATAATATTATGTAAATGAAGCTATCAGCCGGTGTAGTTCTGATAAATAATGTCCTATCTGCATATTCCAGTGTGTGTCACCATCATTTATATTCCGCTGATGCTTTTGGGACTTCTGGGAAATATACTAACGATTCTGGTGGTTTGGCTTCGACCCTACATGAGAAGTTCCACCTACCTCTACCTGAGCAGCTTGGCTGTTAGTGACATCCTGATACTGCTGCTGCTGCCTGTGGACCTCTACAAGGTACATGCACGAAGTCTATACGGCCGTAGGAAGCAGATATGCCTACCTATGGCTATTAGATGCTGATAGGCTGACATCCTCCATATTCATTCTCGTGGATGAGGCAAAGGATTGAATGTACTGTGATCTCACCGTGCGGTTAAAATAAGCTCATTTTGCTTTAGCCTGAGGGGATTCCCTGCTGTAAAATTAGGTTTTCCTGTATAAAACGTCTAAGGGTAATAGAACCGTTGTGAGTGATGAATCACGCTTCTGTCGTTTCTAATGTCAGGTCTTCGGCAGTTGACACGCTTTATGGCACCAGTAAGTGTGGTGTGGCGGGGGGAATAAAAATAATGACAGATTGTCCGGAAATTCAATTCAAGTATTTTATTTGAAAATAATAATATGAATCATCATCATCATTGGCTTGGCTAAAGTATTAGAAAAATCATAGAGAAGATGTGTATGTCTGTTGTAACACAAGGAGATTTAACCCTAACCCTAACCCCAAGACTGAAGTACGATGTAAACAGCATGCAAATTCGGCTATTCTGGGGTTTACAATAGTTTACTAGCTTATTTGTAATTAGCAGCCAGCAGCAGATCCACAGACCAGTCCAAAACACTAATAAACACAAGACTCCAGAGGTTCTTGTAAATGCTGAAAATACGACTAATCAGACTAGTTATGATAATATAAATGTAGAACAGGAGTTCAGACATTCAATAATAGTTCAAATATATTCCAATGTTAATTCTGTGTTGTCTAGTATCATTCAGGTAATGTAAATACTCAGATGTGCGGGTGTCGGGTTATTAACTGTGCAGAGTCAAAAAGTTGAAAAAAGAATTTTTGGAGTCATGGATCTCTTGCTGAAGCTGCAGCTGAATTGGACCTTTAACGTGCTTGTGAGGTGTGAGCGGAGATGCTTCTGTACTCGTATTGCATTGTTAAATAGAACGCTGACGTTAGCAGAGCGGCTGCGGTATCCGCTTTGCCTCACCTTCTTTCGCTTGTTCCAAATGTTTTGAATCTCTTGCAGCTCTGGAGGCCCAGACCCTGGACGTTCGGAGAACTGTCCTGCAAGTTGACCATGTTCTTCTCCGAGTGCTGCACGTTTTGCAGCATCCTGCATATTACCTTCATTTCCCTGGAGAGATACCTAGCGGTCTGCTGGCCGTTTACAGCCAAGACTTTGGTTACGCGGCGCCGGACCAGGACTATTATTGGCTGCATCTGGCTGGGCGCAGCCATCAGCGCAGCGCCAGTGTTGGTCATTGTGGGAGTGGAGGAAGTGGGTAGTGAGGACCAAGGCGTCACTGGATGGAGGGAGAGTGGCCCATGGATGGGCAAGGAAGGAGAGAAGGGATTTATCATAGACACAAGGGAACGAGAAAACAAAGATGTGGTCCTAAAGGATGTGGGATTCGAGGAAATTGGGAAAGACAAGGAGGAAAACGCATGCAGTGACAAAAATGGAGGAAGGAAGGGATTTAAGGAAGGAGACAAAACTCTGGAATTTAAAGAATGGGATGAAAAGGGACAAGACCAGGGGGAAAGAGCTGCAAAAGAAGAAGGGCCGATCAAAGGCGAGGGAAAGAGGACGCAGAATAAAATGAAAGAAGACGAGGGAGGCGGAGGAGAAGACGTGGACGGAGGCGACAAGGCACAGGTGGACATGCGTGAGTGCCGCTGCACGGACTACGCTGTCTCCTCTGGTCTGCTGTCGGCCATGTTGGTTCTGTCCAACATGTACTTCCTGGTGCCGCTCTGCATCCTGGGCCTGGTGTACAGCCTGATTGGACGCACCCTTTGGCTCCGCTCGCAGAACAGCCGCAGAGATCTCAACAACCGGCACATCGTCAAAATGCTGGGTGAGAACCGTTCACCTAAACACACTTTGGTGGCTTTTCGATTGCTTTTGGAAGAATTCTTGATGCTAATCACTAACAACAACTATTTTGGCTATTGATGTTTGCGATCATTGCTTTCTAGCTGGAGGATTTTCCAACTAGCAGGACTTATTTTGTGTGGATTTGTCCTTTCTCCTTCTGTAGGAGTCATTGTTCTGGTGTTCGTCCTGTGCTGGCTGCCGTTCCACGTGGGTCGCACCATTTTCTTTTTCACTTTGGGTTCAGACAGACACGCGGGCAACGCTTCGCACTGGCTTGCCGACACGAGTCCAGACGGATACGTCGACGTTGAGTATGGGAATACCATGATCCGCGCCTTCGGGGAGGGAGACGAGCCCACCCGAGGCGTATTTGGAGGTGCGGGCCTCGCCACCCCTGGACCTGAGACTAATTCTGATGCGGATGAAGAATCCGATGAGACTTTAAGCACAAACACGCAGGCTGTGACGCCGGTGAGCCTGTACACCACAGAAAACGACACACCCTTTAACAGCACACACACCGACTCGCAGTATTTCCTGTACTATCTGTCCCAGTATCTCAACCTGGTGTCCTCCGTGCTCTTCTACCTCAGCGCCGCCATCAACCCCCTGTTGTACAATTTGATGTCCGAGCGATATAGGCACGCCGTGCACAGTCTTGTGCGCGGGTACGCTCGCACACAGGCCCGTAGTTTGCAGACGCACATTGCGCCACATTCCACGACCACCGTCTAAGACTGTACGCGCTGAAAACAGGCAACAAAAGAGAGAGAGTTTTAAGAAAAGATGTTGTCCGTATGATACTGCCTAAACAGAAATGAGAGAGTGATTTTGTTTTGGGGTAAAAACAATGTTTTTTGTTTAAACTTCTAACCCCCAACCCCAAGAGAACAGAACTGAGAGGGTCATTTTGGAGTGCGTAAAAAGCCTTTATGCTTTACTGATGTTGTAAAGTGTAGCGTTCTGTTCAAATTTACACAACAGCTGAATTCCCCCTGATGTTATTACCTCGGTCACTGGTGGACTTCATCAGTGACATTCTAAAAGGAAGGACTATGTCCATTTTTCTGGAGTTTTGTTTAAAAGCTCCCTTCGATTTGGTCTGGTGGACAACGCTGGACGGACAGGAATCCTCCATGATGCCTTCTTAGGGGTTAAAACATAAGCACAACTGATGCTCTCCAAGGCGCCCTTCTAGGAAAAAGTATAGATTATTGTGTCCTGTCCAGTACCTTTTTAGTGGACCAAATCAGATAAAAGGCGCTGACCTGGCTTCGAACTTGTGATACCTCTGCTGGCTGGACTCACCTGTTGCTCTCTAAGTGCTCAGAGACTGCTTCTGAGTGAGTTTTTTTTTTTTTAAATGCATCCCTGTAAAGTATGGTGCAGAGATCAGCTCCTATCTTTAAGGAGGTGGAGCGTGGCTTCCCAGCCGGCGAAAGACGAAAGAAAGAGGAGAGTATGGCGGCAACCATCTCTCGCTGCAGATCGAGAAGATCGGTTATGTTCTGTTATTGGGAAAAACACTAGAAATCCAGCCAACTATTAAGGCAAAAAAAATATTTTCCAGATGTTTAATATGTAATTATTATTTGTAGTAGAGATTAGCATTTTGTAAGTAAATATGTCATTTTTAAAAAAAAAAGTCTTCTTACATTAATGATGCAGTCATGTACACACAGTTGTGATACCATGTGGATTGATGTACTTTCATATAGGCTCGATTGTCCTGATGTAATAGCTGTCGCATTACACACCCTGAATTTGTCAGATACTGATATAAATGCCTTCATTCACATCACAGATGAGGGTTTTATAACCTCTGTGGAGGAGATTGTGTTTTTGTTCCCTCCTGTCTGTAAGCAGGAAATGTTTCCCGCTGTCTCCCGGCACAAAAACAATTGATTGAATTGAACGAGTGACACAGGTTTCCCTGAAACACCTTTTTTTTTTTTTATTCCTCTACAGATGCAAAGGGCCATAAGAATTAGAGTCACTATTAAAATTCACTTTTTAAAACACTTGTTTTTAACCATAAAAGTATTAGACCTGGGTTGAAGGTAGAATTTTAGATTTGTGTGTGTGTGTGTATCATATACTGAGATTAGTTCGATACAGGCTGCATTTCCTTTGAGGTGGAGACTAAAAATATATGTGACTTTTCTTCTATAAACTGTGTATGTGTATTTATTTCTGTCCAATTTTCTAATTGTTTTGATTTTAGATTCCAAACAATCTCTACAGAGGAATTCTGCCTTTCAACCTAAATTAAGAAATATCCCTCTTATACCCCTCAGGTTATGACTAGGCTTATGAGATGGAAAGATTTCAGCTGTATTAGTTTTTCTGGGAAAGTTCTGAAAAAAACTTTTTTTTTTAAAATCTGCTGAATTGTAGAAACCAGGTTTGCCCAGCAAAATTCATTTAGTGTTCCAACCTTATGGCTACATACTGCAGGAAAGACTATTACCCATATTCAGCCAGAGAATCCTTAAAGATATGCTTATTTTAAGATGGGCAAAAGTCTGAATCATCACAGTCAAGATGATTAATAGACGTGTAATTCCAGCTCTGTGAGGGCTTAGCCAGTTAGCAGGAATGGGATTCTTTACAAGCTTGGAGGTCATGTCAGACTAAATATATTAAAACAAGGGATGAGATGTGTTTTGTAATTTATACCTGTTGCTTTTCTTATTTTATAATACAGAGATGCAGAAGATAATATCAACCAGCAGGTGGAGCTATAGTCTAGAGAAAACCGGTGAAACGCAGCTTCAGAATCCTTGGTGTTGTAACTTTATGTTTAAAGTTAATTATTCAATTACATTTCTTTAATACGCTCTCTCTCCCTCTCTCTATCTCTGTACACACACACACACACACATTTATACATATAGGTCTAAGGGATTCAATTAAATATTTTTTTTTTTTTTTTTTTGGGATGTCTTTTTTCTCATTTTTGTGTTTTTTGCTGTCTGACTGTCATATTGTATTTTTAGTATGTAATAAATCTGCCAAAAAAATCCTCTTTTTGCCTCATGGAGGTTTTTTTTTTACGTAATCAGCCTGCGTCTTCTATCAGAGGCCTGAGCATCTATTTTGTATCTATACTCCCTTGGTAATGTGCTCCTCTGACTAGAATTGTTAATTTTTAATTTTTTATTCTTTTAAAATTTGCCTGAAACAGAACACAGAACAGCAGCCCTAATTGAGTTTATTGTGAGAAAACTGGAAGCAGACATGTTTAAGGAGGGAAGAGGTGGTCTGGCAGTGGCAGAAGTAATTGCTGTGCAGGGCAGAAGTTGCTCAAAAGGCTTGAGAGCTGCAGCTGGGGAAGAGAAACTAGCATGGCGGAGGAATCTCAGCTGGAAGAACAGCAATGAACCGAAGCGTGAGGTGGAGCACGTCAGCCGCTTCCACTTCCTGAGCATCCACATCCCCCTAACCTATAGTGTTGGTATGGGAACAGCACTGCCGGTGAGCCTGCAGCCATCAAAAGAGCCCCCTGAGCATCCCCTAAGCACCGTCACTCAAGCTGGGATGAGAGAGCACTGAAGAAGTGGAATTGAAAATGAACATTAGAAAGTGTACATCACCTTTTTCTACTCAATATAGTTTGTTATTTAACTGTTTCAATCAAGTCTTTTATGCAAGACACTATTAGATACATGGAAGACTTGAATAGAATAGAATAGAGCTTTATTCGTCCCACAGCGGGGAAATTGCACTGTTCCAGCAGCAAAAGGTTGCAGTAAAGTACGAAAGTGCAGGAGGGAAGCAGATAAATAAAGATACTTTCTGTTGAATGTGACAGTATGTACACCAATAAATATTATATACAGGATTTACATGGAGTATGGGTGTGAGAGGTATGTAGTTTGTTGGTCCTTGTGGAGGATCTAGGAAGCAGCATTGGAAAGATACCCCGGGGTTCCTCATGGTGGTGTTGTGATGGGGCCTTTTACTGCATTTATACAAAATATAGAATTGGGCCTTTTAAACAGTTTATGTGCAGGACATGTTCTGGACCGATGTCAAGCTTCTTACTACATAAAAACTTTTCTCTATTGCTGCACTATTATTAATACACTGATGGTCAAGTAAATGCCCAGCTTTAACAGGAAAGAAAAATACATTTAATTATTGCCACGAAATGTAGTTAGCATAAATATAACAGCGCTGGCAGTGATTCCAGGACATGATACGATATACAAAAAAAAAAAATAAAAAATCTATACAGGTAATTCATTTAAACAGAGCAAAGCAGACAATGTCAGTGAAAATCCGTTTTAAAGAAAAAGAAGTTACCACTGGAAGTGGAAGTTTCTACCTGATGAAATACATTGGTTAAAAAAAAGCATGTGAGGTGGCATTAAAAACACATGCAGACAAAGGCGTCACAGCAGGGCACGTGCACGTGATTGAACGATCTCATTATAAAGAGGCCGAAGTGATCCCGTTGTGTGTCCATGGTCCACAGCGAGGGAGACCTGTAACATATGGAGCAAATAAATTCACGGCCCGTACGACTTCAGAAGAATCTAGGCAGAAAACCCCCCCAAAAAATACAAAAAAAATACTATAAAAACAAAAGAACTAAATAGTTACTGGTGCACAAAGTTTCTTACTCTCTACTCTAAAAGCGGAAGTGTTGTTTGGTAGCTTTTTTTTAGCCAGGGAGGTAGTTTTATGGCTTTAATTCAATGTTAATGCCTCTTTGCGTGCGCAGTTTCTCCGGACTGGAGATTCATTTGGGCCGGATGCTGAATAGTAAAATGAACCTCATGATAGCACAGCGAAGATTAGAAGCACACCAGCAGCTGGTTTGATTTGGTTCTCAACCAGTTACCGCACGTAGCCTAATTGTGCATCGCTCTCAGTTTGCTCAATTTTAATTGCGTTACCTGTATCGATGCAAAGAGATTAGAAGAGATTACATCCTGAATGTTAAACAGTTTTTTTTTGTTTGTTTGTTTGTTTTTTTGCTGTTTGTGGAATGTTCTTACTTCCTGCAAAGCAGAATCTACAAATGAGTTCCGGTAGAAAAGACCATAACCTTAGTTATACCTTCAGCAAGATGGGCATGAAAGCAGGAAGGGGGGAGGGGGGAATTGCAGTTTTCTATTCCGTTTTGGCTGAAAAGAGATTAAGATCTTTGTGATGCCTTCGGGGCCTGACTGTACATTCAACTAACATGGGTCTCTGCATCTCACATCCTATACAGGTCACTTCATTTTAGTTTTCCGATGAACGCTGAGAAGAAACAGCATTAAGAGCTAGTGCAGTTAGGATCCAGAAGGAGACCCCGAGGTAACATAGACACGGACACTCTGGAGAGATTAGATCTCATTTATGCTGGGGAAAAAAAGTAGGTAAAGTAGTAATATTCAAGATTAAGTACTTTTGAAACAGCCCTACATTTCTTTTGTGTGTGTGTGAGTGTGTTTCTGGAGTAGGGAGCAATGAAGCCGCCTTAAATTGACTAGAGAAATCTTGTGTGCAAGCACCTCTTGTCAGACGGGTGGTGTTTTCCTGTCCCAGGAGGACGGGCTGACAGCCTGAGGAATGCCTCCTATTTTGTGTGACAAAAAAAAAAGCTCCCTTGGTGGTCAACTGGATCCAAACCGTGGCCGTAACCCTGTCTCTGGCTGACTTGTAATAGAACTTGCAGTAAAGGGCAAAAGCAGCAAGTGACCAAACCAAAGAAAAGGAAACAAATAAGCAACTTCCTAATTTGTGGATCCGCAGGAGATACGACTAAATAACTTTTAAACAAATAATACATTTCCTTAACTAGATCTAGACCTTAAACTGTCCACTAGCAACAACTCATACTGAGATTGTGACGTTGTCTAATTTGCACTGTATTAGATATGAAATGGTCTTTCCAAGCCTGCTGGAGGGTATAAATTTACACAGTAATGCGTTTAAGATGAGTCAGAGGAGCAGAGCACAAATGAGCTCAGCTATGAAGCCATGTCAGAGGCTCAATCAGCCTCGGCCGCTCCCGCTGAGGTCTCTGCAGGCAGGGAGCTGCCCAGTGGGGATCGGGATTCCAACTTTACGAATCGTCAGCAAAAAGGCTTGTTTTTGGACTTTAAAAATCAGCTTTGGTTCATAAATGATGAAAAATGAAACGCTCTAGTAGTATTGTGAGGACATTTTAAAGAAACTGGTTAAAGATAATCAATATAAAGTCGTCTGAAAGCGGCTCCGCTGGTAAGCGAGGGGTTTCCAGGATGCAGTCCTTGAGCAAGGCAGCAAAGCTCCAGATACTCAGTACCTGCTCAGGACTGCGTTTCCCCCCCGTGTGTCACCTAGATCAGATTATCTTTCACAGCCGTGTGAACAGCAAAAGACAGCACATCCGATCTTTTTCAAATTCGATTTCGGGGTGTTTTTATATGTGGTTTAAAAATTGAGTAAAGACCCTTTTTTTTATGTTAGTCATGACTCCCTTAAATATGTGTGTGGACTAATGCAATGAAAAAACAGCAATTTCCCCTAACAGTGATTCCTCTTGGGGGTTTTTGTTTGGTTTTTTTTTGTTTTTTAACATTTATTTAAAAATAAAGTTGGCTAACGTTTATTGGAAAACCTTAGGGTTTGATCTACAGTCCGCAGCGCAAATGACTGCACTCGCACCGAACTCGCTCATCACAAAGTAAATCACGCCACATGACTAAATATTCAAAAGAGCGCGTTATTTACTTTTATTCAGGGTTCTTCTCTTTCAACAAGGCCTGAGAGGAAAT
The DNA here is from genome assembly GCA_000180735.1 of Tetraodon nigroviridis. Classification (NCBI taxonomy): domain Eukaryota; kingdom Metazoa; phylum Chordata; class Actinopteri; order Tetraodontiformes; family Tetraodontidae; genus Tetraodon; species Tetraodon nigroviridis. The sequence continues at coordinate 60,258 of CAAE01014676.1, read as the reverse complement.
TTTAATGTTTTTCTTTTTCGTTCTTGTCGTTATCTCCCGATCTCCAACCAGTTCTTCTGCCTAAAACACTACTTTAATCTTTTATAGCAATACAGGCTGTAAAGGCTGAAGGTTTATATTAAAGAAAATGTGAATTTAAAATTAGACTGGTACACATCCCCTCTCCTGACTCTTGTTCTCTTTCTTTTAGTTTTAATATTAGCTTTGTGTCAAAGTCTGCTGACAGTGTGAGAACTTTGCTGCACAAACGCAGCAACACAAACTAAACAAGAACCATTATGATGAAAGATTCATCTCTCACTTGGTTCCTGGGACTTTATTCTCGCACGCAAAGTACCATCAGTGTGCAAGTCACTAGAAGGTGGAGGCAAGGGGCTCCAGCCTGGTTTCACAGCTGATCAGACGTTCAGCCAGTGTCTCCTCCATGTATTTGACCCCCTGTCCTTCCAACGGCTCAGAAGCATCCAGTCTTTCAATTACCCTCCAACACCCATTCAGAAACACACGCGCACCTTTTTTGTCTTTGCTCAACCCCGTCGTGATCAAAGCATCAGCCTCCGTCTCCGCGTTTAGGTGAATCGCTTCAATTATCGTGACAGAACGCCTAAAGACAAAAGGGGCAATGACTTGGCAAGATTGTCTGGAGAACCGTGGAACAGATGGCTGGATTCTCCCGCTCTCAGCAGGTATGGATTCCGCAGTTTTCATTCCGTGACCTCTGTTTCTTTTTACACTCGTTTACATTTTATAAAACAAAGATCAGCCAAATGACAAAGACATCCCTCACTTGTGACATATCAACGTTTCTGTTATTGATTACTATTCAAGGGTAGGGGGCTGGGAAGGTGTGTGTGTGTGTGTGTGTGGGGGGGTGTGTGTGTGTGTGTGTGTGTGTGGGTGTGTGTGTGTAAGGGAGTGCTGGAGCCAACTCTAACAGCTACCAGCAGATGATGTGAGCATGACACTGGTCTGTCAGAAAACACACACCATTTCATCCACTCACTCATTCACTCACTCACTCACTCACTCACTCACTCACTCACTCACTCACTCACTCACTCACTCGCTCAGTGACCCGGGGGCAGTTTAGAGTCTCCGATCAACTTGACACATGTGTTTTTGGATAGTGGCAGGAAACTGGAAGCCCCCTCCAGTGGGACTGGGAAAGCACGTCATCCCCACTCAGAGAGAAGTTCCAGTTTACAACTGGAACCTTTTTGTTCGGGCTTGGCATTTAGGACCATCACCAATCGATCCAACAGTGCTCGATCCAGTGTCAGTGCAGGGTGGGCTGCAGGAGCGTCACACATAATGAGCTCATCTAAACGATATTTCTGAGGCCAAAGCGTTCTTTTATAGCATCTTTCAATATATTGGGAGCCTGGATATGATGCCAGAATGGAAGTGCTTTAATACTGAATTTTATTTCTCATTTACTTCTGAATTGCACCATTAAATGATGGGATTTCTTTGATTCTCAATAGTTTCTGATTGAAGGAGATTGATTGCAGCCTGTATTTTGTGCAGCTCCTCTCTGGACGAGTGGCAGAGACTCACCACTGTTATTATAGGAGACACATAAAAGTGTAATCAGTGGTCAGTCACAGGGTTTTTCAAGGATGTCATTGTCTGATGACCTGGATTATTCAGGTGTAGCTGATGATAAATAGTTTGGAGACTCTTGAAGATCTGTTTCTTTGTGTGAGACCGAGGAACCTGCTTGTCCCTGCTTCTCTGGAAGGTTTGAGTTCTCACCCAAGCACAAATGTTGATGCGACGTGGCAAAGGGCTGCGTGTGCTGCTACATGCGCCAATGCTAGTAACCGCGTGAGCAGCGTAAGACACCCGTTTGAATAAAGACACCATTACTGTAGACTATGGCAGAACATGACAAAATAAACAATATTTATATATATATATATATGTAGGCTTGTGATCCATGATGATCAAATGGACCAATCAAAAGTGATGCCGTCTGTATCGCAGCCACATTTTCTCAGACATTTTTATGATTTGCAGAGGCATTTTTATTTGTCATCAGGGGCTATCTTTTGATGTGTTGCTATGCTTAAAGCACATTACAAACAGAACAATCCTGGCAGGCCATTTTGCTCCGTAATGTCTTATGGCAATATAGTGTTTTGTGTGAATTTGAGGGAAAAAAAAAAAACACTTTCAATGGGAAACGGCTGGGCCTCAGGTCTTTTCCCCTGTGCTAGAGAACACAATAACAGCCAGTCAGATGGGATTTTTGGGGCATAAACATAGACTAGCTGATGAGCAGCTCACTGCAGATAGCAGAGATCAGGACAACTCTGTTTTGATACTGGCGTGTGCCTTTTTGATATTTTTTTAATATTCCAGGCACACCGAGGAATTTTCTTAGAAAACTGTTCATATTTTTTTTACTCTGAATTTATCTTAACTTAAGATATGTTAAATCTATATACCTCCTGAAGGTATACAGACACCGATTTTAAATAGCATCTATTACCACTTTCCATCTTTAATACTGTTGCATTCCAAACCGTTCTGAGCCATGAACAGCGTCAGGAGCGCTACCGCAGGTCGTTCCTCCTCACAGCCATCAGACTGACTGCAGCATAGGTACCACACCAGGACTGCCCAATCTGCATGTTCAATAACTCGTGTACAGTATATATTTTATCTCCATAATTCATATTCCATAATTATACTCCATAATTCATGTACATTACCTGTATGTATGCCATTTCTTACCTTTCCCATCTTATTTTATTATGTGTGTATAGAGTTTGTCATATTTATATTTTCGTATTCCTCTTTCTATTCTAGTCTTCCTATTCTATCTCTATTCTTACTTTTCTTGTAAATGTTTTCGAATATTTATTAATGTATTGCTGCTGGTACGGTGCAATTTCCCCATTGTGGAATAAATAAAAATATTCTATTCTATTCATTCTGCTGCAGGCAGGCTGGTGGTGCACTGTCACTGTCAACAAACGGGTGGAGGTGGTGTTAGAGCCAACTTTTGTTTTGAAATGCGTCCAAAACGTGAGTTGAAACATACCAGTCTGTCTGTACGGGACTGCAGAAGAAACAACACTATGTAAATGAACCAGTGCAGACACAGACCCAATAATCCATTCAGGGCAAAGTGGAGCGACCGACAGGCTGCCATTACTGCACCAATGGACCGGAGCAGGGCAGGAATACCTCATATATGACATACACATTGTTTTTACGTCAAAGTGTTTGGTAGACCTTATATTTAATTTGTGTTTACTTAAAAAAAATAAAAACACATCATTTTATCATAGATTGATGAACTCCAGTATTTTGTGTGTGATCCTCCAAATGGACATCTAAAGGCAGGCATTCAAATGATAAAACAATTAAAAGCATCATTTAGCTAGAATTTAAAGGACTATAAAAATGATGTTTGTCAAAAGAAAATATAATAATATTGTAATTGTTTTTTTTTTCTTTTCTTTAACTGTAGAGGAGGAAGACAGGAGTCAGTGAGGTGCTGGTAATGTCTGCTCTGGTTGTTCAGTGAAGCTGCTGCAGCCTGTAAGCATGCATTTATCACAGTGGCATCCACCTGCAGAATATCTCCCCCTCACACACACACACACATATACACACACGAGAAAAAGTGAATAGGAAAAAAATAGCGAACAAGACAAAAAAGTAACAAAAAGGACCAGTGGGAGAGGGGGTGCATGAATGGAAGTAAATAACGTCAATTCTGTCATTTACAACCCGTCACCATCTGCAGGAGATTTCACTAAAGCCTATTTTTAAACACACACACACATTCCATTTGAGAAGGTATGACAGACAGAACAAACTGTCCACTTTCTCCTTACGCACGACTCCGCACGTCACGTGTAAGTCAGGTGAACGTGAAATTAATAAATAATATAGATTTTTATACATTCCCGTTCGCATATTAACGCTAATATAAAGTTGATGGGTGGGGGGAGGAGCGAGCAGAGAGACTTTATAAGCGGAGTCCGCGTAATACCGAAGCGCGCAGAAAAAAAGGAAAACTCCGGGAAGGTTGCATTCACCACGAAGTTATTGTTCACCGTCTGCAGGCGCGTTTGAAAGTTCCACCAGCCTTTCATTTTAGATGGAGGCTGTTAAATTTGTAGCCCTCTTGTTGTTGGTGGTGGCCGTGCAGGTGTTCGGCGCGCTGGGCATCTCCAGCGACGAAGAGGACGGAGAGGTGTGGATGGTGCAGAACTGGAAGGTAAAAAGTGCAGTTTTAGACCTTTCTTTTATCATACTTTCACCCTTTTTCCTTACATTTGAGACAAGTGTCATGCAAAAGTAATGAAAACGGTTTTACGCACGATGGAGGTGCGCAATTCCCTCGCACCGGTTCCTAACGATTTATGACAGCTAATCTAAATTTAAAACCAAACAGGAATATTTTATAGTTTTCGTTTATTTCTTTATTTTTCCCTCTTTTTTTGCGTGTGCCGCGCTCTTAGATGATGCCTATGCGTTTGTCCATCAGAGCCAAAGACGCTCTTACTGCGCCAAAGTAGGCTGGAGCCAACAGAAATGTGCAGATTACTGAGCAACCCGGATTAGCACAACTATTATTAGTTAATACTGTGTGTTTTGTTGCACTTTTAGATTTCCGGATGTAAACAGCCTGGCAGCCATTCCAGTTATATCTGCATTTTGACTATTTAATCCAAAACAACCTAAAACGAGCGAATGTCTTTACATGGTTATTCCTTGGAGAAATCCCTCCCTCATATTTATATTCATAATATGATGGGGGAGGTGGATACAGAACATCAAGGAGGGTTGAGCACTTATATAGTTACATAGTTTATATATGTATTACTTCATGTTTTACTCCATGTTGAGGTTGACAGAGGAGCAACACTCAAATAGTCTGTGTGACTTTGATCGGAAGGAGAAACGGAACTGTAATCATTTTACATTTCATGAGGGGTGTCTTCTGCCTGTCTCACAGAAAATATGTATGCGTGCATGTGTGTGTGTGTGTGTGTGTGTGTAGGATTACCCACTTGAGAAAAGAATCAGCATTCATCTGGCGGGACCTGATCAAGAGGTCTAAAGCGCAGCAGTTCCACGGCCTGATGGGAAGAAGCTCAGGTAGAAAAAAACGCAAACTAAAACTCATTTGTTTCTTTTGTGTTATCGCTGAAAGAGATCCACGCTGGCTTTCCTTTATTCCTTTCTACTTTCTAAAGAAATACAGCGTTGTGACGTTCCGAAGGCTCAACTTCTGTAACATTTAATTGCAGGTGCATCTCGTTCTTTCAGACTGGGCAGGGAAAGTGAGTATGATGGCAGAAGGAACTGTTCCACTTTCTTTACACCTTCAAGTGCATCTCTTTTTTTTTTTTTTTTTTTTTTTGAATCTCACATCAGGAAATAAAGGGGAGATGTTTGTCGGGCTGATGGGCAAAAGGACGTTAGGTGGAGGTGAGACAACCCCTTTCTCCCTCTCCTCATGTACTGTCCCACTGGGATCGTATAGTTCAACAAGTCTAATATGGTGATACTTAAAGTCACATTTACGTAATTATTTAGAATAATATTATATATATATATTATATATACTTATACTTATATACTTTTACATCTACTCGTAATGAGTTTCTGGTCAAAAGCATTCATACAGCTTTGATAACCCATCATTTTAGTGTTGTGTGTGTGTGTTTGTTAGACAAACTTGGTAATAATCACTTATCTTGTTTTGTGATACTAACAAAAAAAGTGTTGGTCTTGTCCACCTGTAAAAGACAGACGTTCATTTCTACATTTGAATATTGACACCTGTGACAAAACAGAATGGAAACAGCAGTTAGACTACATTACATGACGTGCTGAAAGAAAAGTTCATGTCCTACTACACACATTGCCTCAACCTTCTTAAATCTGATGTTTGTGGTTGGTGTTTTTCAGATTTGGTGGAGTACTTGGATTCTGATGACTACTAAATGTACAAAAAAAATAATCTCTGTAAAGACAAACTGCTGTAAACCGAGGTTGAACACCAGATTCCTTCTTCAGTCCTGCGTTGTTTGTTGATTGTGCGGATGCGGCGAGTCACCTGGTCGCACCTGAACAGGCCGTCTGTACACCCGGCGTTGTTGAAACAAGCCGTATTTCACCGTCTGCACCGTGACCCTCGCATCATTTCCAAAGCTCGTTATGTTCATGTTTGTTCAAGAATAAAGCTGCTGAAGTGATTGCGGAAAAAAAGAAAAAAATCCTCACTGTGTTTGAACTCATACTGATGGCACCCTGTGGCAAATGAACAAATAAAACCATATTTTCCTCACACGAGTGTCTGCAAGACCTATTTATAAACTACCGATGGTAGAAACAATGAGTGCTGGGGTAAAACACAAACAACTCAAAAGGCCAATTAAAGTATTTCAAACAGGCAAAAAAAAAATATTAGAACACTAAACTCATTTGAATTGGATTTTTGTGAAATTATTTTGGTCTAGGACGGCTCAGGATAAAAGCAAACCAAAGTGCAGTTAGAGGACAAAAAAAAAAAAAGAAGGCTGCAGTCAGACATTAAGGTTTGTTCCACAATGCTGCCTCACTGTTTGTGGCGCTGGTTCTGGGAACACAGCACACATTCAGTAAACCCATCGCAGATGACTTGAGGGCTCTGGATGTGTCCTGGATGTCATTTATTCCCTGACCACTCGGTGCTTGGTAAACCAGGAGTAAGGTTTCATATCTATATTTTGACTCACAGGAAGTCAGTGTAGCAATTTTCAGACTGTTGAGGTGTAGTCATGTAACGACATAACTTTTAGATCATCTTTATATTACTGGAAAGATCACCCTGAACTAGAACTCAGTGACTACAGTACCTCCAGAACTACAACTGAGTGACCACAGTACCTCCTGAACTACAACTGAAGGACCACAGTACCTCCTGAACTACAACTGAAGGACCACAGTACCTCCTGAACTACAACTGAAGGACCACAGTACCTCCTGAACTACATTTACAGGAACACAGTACCTCCTGAACTACAACTGAGTGACCACAGTACCTACAGAACTACAACTGAGTGACCACAGTACCTCCTGAACTACAACTGAAGGACCACAGTACCTCCCGAACTACAACTGAAGGACCACAGTACCTCCTGAACTACAACTGAAGGACCACAGTACCTCCTGAACTACAACTGAAGGACCACAGTACCTCCTGAACTACAACTAAACGACCACAGTACCTACAGAACTACAACTGAAGGACCACAGTACCTCCTGAACTACAACTAAACGACCACAGTACCTCCAGAACTACAACTGAGTGACCACAGTACCTCCTGAACTACAACTGAAGGACCACAGTACCTCCTGAACTACATTTACAGGAACACAGTACCTCCTGAACTACAACTAAACGACTGCAGTACCTCCTGGACTGCAACTACAGGAAGACAGTACCTCCTGAACTACAACTGAAGGACCACAGTACCTCCTGGACTGCAACTGAAGGACCACAGTACCTACAGAACTACAACTGAAGGACCACAGTACCTCCAGAACTACAACTGAAGGACCACAGTACCTCCAGAACTACATTTACAGGAAGACAGTACCTCCAGAACTACAACTGAAGGACCACAGTACCTCCTGAACTACATTTACAGGAACACGGTACCTCCAGAACTAAAACTGAGTGACTGCAGTACCTCCTGGACTACAACTAAAGGACCACAGTACCTCCTGGACTACAACTCAAGGACCACAGTACCTGCTAGACTACCGTACATTTACAGGAACACAGTACCTCTTAAACTACAACCGAAGGTCCACAGTACCTCCTGGACTGCAACTACAAGAAGACAGTACCTCCTGAACTACAACTGTAGGACCACAGTACCTCCTCAATTAGTGTAATGCCCCTGTTTAAAACTGTTGATGGTAAAAGCAACAAAGTCCAGGTGCTCCTGGGAAAACCTTAGTGACCAAACTGACTTCTAGAATCAAGATAAAGTATTCAATAAAGACACATACTTCTTCATTTTTTGCCATAGTTAGTTTGGGTTTTTGGTCTCAGACAGGATACCACCTGATAGCAAGACAACTGCCGGTTCCATTCTGCCTCAGGCCTTTTAGTTTGCACGTGTCCCCTGTGCACGCTCAAAGTTTTCCAAAAGTACTCTGGTTTCCAGTCCAAAAATATTGTTATGTTTGACTGGAGACCCTGCTGGATGTGTGTGTATGTGTGTGTGTGTGCATGTTGAAGATGAGCTGTCCAGGGTGGAAGAAACTCCAGGAAGAAACAACTCAAGTCAAATTAGCAGAAGGAACCAAAGCCGGGCCGGTGTTTCAGCATCTGTTTATTAAGCTGGGAGGAGAGCGAGTACAAAAGCACAACCTGAGCTACATGTGGATGCAGCGCTACTTCTGTCTCTGCCGTCGGTTTAAATAGGAAGCAGTCGACAGAACTACAACAGATCACTGTGGCCTGTGAAGGGGGCTTTGTGGGAAGTCTGTGACATGTTGATTTTTTTTTTTATAGCTGCCACTGGCACGTTCCAAAAAAGTGCAACTGTAACGGTTAAAACTCAGATATGCCCACATGGTTGCAACAAG
>CAAE01014676.1:5710-38606 GCA_000180735.1 Tetraodon nigroviridis | reverse complement strand
AATTCATATTATATAGGCAGTGGTAATACAAGGTTAAATATGATAGTGGGTTGCTTAATGATTAAAGAAATTTTAGCCTTTGGACGATCATAAGCTAAAGTCTTTCTGCAATCCCGAATTTTATATATATAATTTTATATATATATATATATATATATATATATATATATAAAATGTATTTATTTAATTTTTTTTTAACATTTACCCTGTGAGTTCTGGCTGAGACGTAGTGACGCTCGAGTCAGGCGCGAGCTGCTGCGCCGTGCGCGAACCCTCGGGCACCTCAGCGTGCTCGAGATCGGTAGAGAAGTCCGAGTCCTCCGTCCCATCAGAGCTGCTGCCAGCGGTCCTCTGGAAAACAACAATAAAAACAATAAACACGGCCGTCTACACTGTGTGTCATCAGCTGATAAAGTGTGTGCGGTTTTTTTTTTTTTACCAGTGGAAAATTCAGCAAAGATCCCATGCTGGGTGAGGCACATCACTAGTCAATAAATGAGTAAAAAAATAAATCATTTTTTTAAAAAAAAACAGCTGGTTAACGTGGGTATAACACGGACGTGTGATACTACCATCCGCCGCTAATCGAGGGGGGAAAAACCCCAAAAAACCAAAACGCTTTTTCTAATTAAACTTAGTGGCTGCACCTTGTAATGAGCTCAGCGTAGTCCATCGAGTAAATTAAACCAGAAGTCGACAAAAAAACACGGATCATAATTTGTCCTACCCCAGATACTGCCAAGATGAAATGGATGGGGGTGATGCTAAAGAGGGCTCATCCTTCACCAATAGAGAGCACTGCCGAGTGGGGGTTGGGTACCAGGACTCAAGTAGCAACTAACTAGAAAATAATATCATTTTCCGTGTTAACTTTTTCCGGAATAAAATGATCTGGAGTCCTTCTATTCTGAACTAGTACAAACAATACGCAAGACTAGAATACAACATTCTGTATTTCACCTGCGACCAGTTTTAGCTCAACTGCAATAGTCCTACTTCTACGACAACAACAAAAATCTCTATTATTATTATTATTACTTGAACTTCATTAAGAAGAGATAAATTATAAATACCCTACGTTAAAATAACGTAAAACACGTAACACTGCCGCAAATACAAGCGCACATTATTTACGGCCAATCACGTTGGAGAGGGGGCGGGGTTTGACAGAGGTTTACTTATGAACGTCAGGCTCTTTCAGTTCCGTCCAATCACAGGGTTGTTTTGGGGCGGACGCTTCGTTCTATCCCCCCACTCAAAAGAATAGTCTGCTCATTTGTAATAAGTGGTACTTATTAACATTAACGCCTTGCAACAGTATTTCCTATTTTTCATTAACTTTTAGAACAGCGGAAAGATTAAACGCAGTTAGTCTCGAAAAAACAGGACAACGCCATTCCCACAACTTAGCAATAATCATTAGATAGCTCAACCATTAGCACGACACAGCTCAAACTACAACTTAATAATGCAAAATCCCAACATTTAGTCACGCATTCAGTGTAAAATGATTTACCAGCATGTTGTGTGCAACAATGCAACAGTTTTAGGGTTCTTTTCCACAAATGTACGTTTTTGTACATTGAGTAACATTAGCTATGACGTTATTATGTTTTGCAGTCTGCTGTAGTCTGCATCAAATATCTGCCTTACCTTTCTCCGAGGCATTTTCAAAAAACTTATTGGAAAAGATTGTACTTTCCGAGCAAGTTTTTACTCCACCCCACGAACAGATCTGTTCTAGATTCCAGTTTGTATAAATAATAACAAATCAGGTTCAGATATGAGCCAACTCAGCTCAAAATGCCCATCAATTGCCCTCCACTTCCTTGTTGTGGGACAGCGCAAGCTCAAACCGTTTTTTTTAGGTCCGTTGGCAAAATGCTTCCGTCAGGAACAAGAATCTGTGCCATTGTTAATATTGACAGTAGGAAAAAAAATATTCCTCTTAGTTATCTTAACTCTGTTATGATCAAAATGATAACTTAATACATTAGCGTCAATAACTGGTTGTACTATGTTTAAAAAACGTGCCGTGTAACAGAATGCAGCGAAATCCAAAGTCTTCACTTTTAATTCATTTTATTAAATGCATTTAACCTAATTTTGTTTAAAAAAACTTTTTTGTTTTATTGCTCAATTTATGATTTTATTGTTAATGCTGTACGGCAGACTTGACTTTCTAAACACCGTACAATACCGGATGTTAGCATGAGGGAAGCTCTCGGTTCAATGTCGCTCTTTGAACGCGTTTGATGCCGTGGAGCTCTTTGAGCGGTTTAAGAACAAGCTAGCACGTTGCTTTTGACGTGGAGCGCCCCACTTTATGTACCGACCTAACTTTTCTGCAGGTTTAATCTAAGAAACGGCACAGTAGCGAGTGTAAATTCACCTGGAACGAGTAGGTCACGCAGGGAAGAACTGTTGCTTGTGGGGTGTAATTATTATGGCTAGTGGCAACATCAAGACAGTGTACGATATTTTTCAAAGTATGGAATCCGGGCCAACATCAACTCCTACCTACCCCAATGCACAGGTAAATTTATCAAGCTGATTAATTAGGGTTTAAATGTCCTAACTTTACGCTTTGCTGCATGTTAGTGATGCTCACATTTCTTCTTAGATGTACTTTAAGTTCTTCCATTTGGACCGTTCAAAGCCTGTGAAGTCCATTAACAGTGTCCTGACTGGGACTCACAAGACAAACATGTGACAGACTGTTCGTGTTGTGGATAAATGTCAATTTTAATGTATTTTATGTGTGTTTTTTCCTGTGCTTCAGGCATGTTCATCGTGATCTTAGGGTTTCATGATTGATCTTAACGCTCCCACAGTCTGAGTTTCTTGCATCATGCCAAAATATCAATTAATAGTAGTTTAATTATTTTTTAATTATCTTTTTTTTTTTTTTTTTCTGTGGTACAAGCTGTAGATGAACTCAGAGTAAAAGTCAAGTCTGAACTTTGGTCTAACGTCTGTAAATCACTAACGTGTTCTGCTCGGGCTTTTCACCCTGTTCTTTAGCGCAGGTTTGTGTGGAACTGAATATCAATTTTGCAGAAACAGAAATGACAGCATCTGTAGATGCAGCTGTGACCGCTGTACTGTCGCCTCCAGTGACTTCTTGGATGTCTTTTGGCCTACTTTGTCAAGCCATCAGTGCAAAAACGACCGTTTTGCTGGGAACTCCTCTTGGGGAGAGGGATTCCACCTCTGCCAGGGCAGCATTTGGATTTCGTGCCACTTATGGAACAAATTTGTTCTCCACCAGGCCTGGCTGGACCACCACTCCCGTTCTCTGGGGCTCTTCATAAATGGCAAATTTGTCCTTCCAGCAGACAGACAGAGCTGCTCCCTGACTGATTCTTCAGGTGAGTTCTGGGTCTTGAAGCCTCAGGTTGGAGCTAAAAATGGATAAAAGTGCTGATAAACTAACAATTGGCAACTTTTGCTTCAATAAAATGGCATTTGATTGTCAGGAACACATTTAAATGTCTACTTCATGAGGTTAAAACAGTCAGCAAAAACTATTTTCTGGCTTAACATCATCAGGATATGAACTCCAATTTTAATAAGTTTGGTTTTACATTCTTCAAAATTGTGAAGAATTACCATTTATTACTATTTAATGATCAGTTAATGCACCAAAGTTCATATTTAGGAATCATTAAAGACGTATAGATTGCATCAAAAAGGTGATTATCTGTGGGTTTTAACGAGTTCCATCAAAATACTTGCTTCTGTCTGATAGCAGCTTCAAAATGTTTCTATATTATTAAAAGAACAAGAAATGTAAATAAACATTGCCTCTGCGTGTTCTTTAGGCAGTGTTATTTGCAGCACGGTTTGTGCCGAGGATGATGATATTTCCCAGTGTGCCTCCTCCGCCGCGGACGGCTACCAGGTGTGGAGCGAGCTGACCTGTCGCCAGAGGGCCGACGTCCTCCTGAGGTAACCGTCAACGTACGCTCCCGCGCCTCGGCAGCGCCGTTCCGTCCTTCATCTAACGCCGAGGCGTCCGCACGCGTTCGCCCTCGTCCAAAAATCAGGCTGGTGGGCATCGTCGGCCAGCACGGGCAGTGTGTGTCCGAGCTGTGCGGGCTGTGCGGGGCGTCCTGCTCGCCGTCCACCGTCGTCAGACTGCTGCAGTACTACGGCAGCTGGGCCCAGCTCAGAGACGCTTTCATCGGCGGCTGGAAACCACTGGGTGAGGTTATCGGCGGTCTTTAGGGATCATTTCGTTCGCTCCTCATCGAGCTTCTCTGTCCTAACGTCGAGCTCTTTTGGTTTTCCTGCTCCAGGTGTGGTGGCGGTCGTCGTCTCTGATGACTGCTCTTTTTATTCTCTACTTCTCAAAGTCATACCAGCACTGGCCATGGGTAATCCACAAATAATAACACATTTATTTGTTCTCTAAGATGAATAATAATAATTGACTGCAAGGTATCAGGGGGGGAAAGGTCATAAAAGTAATTTTTTTGAGGAGCAAATGTGGTTTAAAAAAGCCCAGTGGATAAAAAAAAAAGAGGTCATTTATAGTTTTCAGCCTTGGATTGTTCCGCTTTCTTCAAGGTAACTCCGTCGTTGTTGTTCCTGGCCGTGCCAAGGCCCCCCCATGTCTTCTTCTGGCACAGCTGGTCTTGGCAGCAGGACTACCTGCCGGGGCTCTTAATGTTTTAACAGGCAGCGACAGCTCGCTGGGGGCCAAAGTAGCTCAAAACCCGAGCATCAGCTACGTCACGTACAGTGGCAACAAGCAGGTGTGTGTGTGTGTGTGTGTGTGTGTGTGTGTGTGTGTGTGGCAGTGAAAAGCCAATTTGAAATGTGTTGGTTTAGTGTGATTTGTGGTTTTCTTCTCTCTTTGTTCTTAACTAGGCCTGTAATACTCTGTTTTTCCACATCTTTTAGAATGGCGCGCTGTTGTGCGAAGCCGCGGCAGGGTGGGGAATTCCCGTCTCTGTGTCCGTTTGTGTCGGATCATCTTGTCCCTTCATCGTATTTGATACTGCGGACATCGACAGCGCCGTGGATGGGCTGATAGAAGCCGCTTTCAGGACAAAAACAGATGTAAGTGAAGAAGAGTACCGTGAATATTCCTTGGGCCATTTCTTCTCAGTCTCTTCACGCATCCCCCTCTCCACTCTCGTCCCTTTAGGTCCACTGGGTGCTGTGCGTGCAGGAGAGAGTGGTGGAGAGCGTGTTGGCCCGCCTCAGGCTTCGCATGGCTGGTTTGAAGTGTCTCGCCCTGTCCGGCGATGAAGATCGGCTTCTGGTGGATGCTGCAGTACAGGAGGCCCAGCAGCAGGGGGCGACGGTAGGCCCTCGTTCGCCATCAGTGATCAATATTCCTGCTTGCTTATTTTCTGAATTCCCTTTCTTTATTTATTGTTTTATTTCAGTTGATCCAGTCCTGCACACCGCCCTCTTCGGGTGCCCAGTACCCTCCCACAGTGCTCTGTAAATCAGCCCCCTCTTCTCCGTTTGTGGTGAGCCCCCCGCCTGGACCGCTGCTGCCACTTTTAGCATTCAGGAGCAGCAACGAAGCAGTGGCCCTGGGTGAGAAAGCAACTGTTTTTAAAATACCATTTACCATTGTTTTACATCAGCAAATGAGTGTTCTGCCTGGCCAATAGAAAAAGATTGAAGTTTTGTGTTGTTAATGATACATTTCCACTGAGCCCCAGCAATACTCTGTTCCATACAGGAAACCACACTCCTCATGGCCAGGCAGCTTCTATCTGGACGGAGGACCTCACTCTGGCTCTGGAAACAGCAAAAAGGTACTTCTGCGCACCCGTTCCTGGTGTCCTGAATTTATGGTTTCCGTATTTCCATTTTTGCTCACTTTCTGGTATTTTTTAGTGACACATTTACCGTTATTATTGGCTAACTTTGTGTTTTTCTTTTTTTTTTTTTTGACCACTTGTTCCTCCATCATTAGTCTGTCAGTGGGTGCGGTGTGGGTTAACTCCTACTCTGTGTTTGACCCCTGCCTGCCGATGTCTGGACACAGAGACAGTGGAACCTGCACTGATGGAGGACAGGAGGTGGGCTTTGTCCAGAGTAGAAATCCCACCTAGACATTGCACCTGTGTCACACCTTTGTCTACCCCAATGTTGCGTTTTTCTTTTTTGGAAGATTATTTCAAGGTAGCAATGCGTAAGCCATGATCATGTCAATATACAGTACTCAAGACTGTAGTATTTTGAGTATTGAGCTAATGGTCTAAAGAGTCTTTACACTCCTCCTCTTCCTTTGCTAGGGTCTCTACCAGTTTTTACGTGCTCCCTCATTTGCTTCAAGTCACCCTCGCTCCTCCCCCATCTCCCTGGACTATGCAAAGTTTGGATCGGGAGCCTTGACTGCTGTCATTCCTGATGACCCGGGTGCCAGGTTTGTTTCTAAAAAGTCTAATTATCCATTCCTTTCTTCGACCTAAAACGTAGGTTTCACCACCGCTCTGATCTCCCCTCAGTGCTCCGAAACACTACCTGCAGTTTGTCGGCGGCAAGCCATGCAAATCCGTATCTGGCGGCAGTGTAGCCGTCGAGGCTCCAGGAGGCGGTGGTGTATTAGGATATTGCCCAGAAGGCGGTCGGAAAGACGTCCGGAATGCCGTGGAGGCTGCATCCAAAGTTCAGCCCGGGTGAGACGGACACACTACCGCTCTGTTTTAACAGTAAAAGTGTTCATCCAAAAAATTGACTTCCTATTTATTCCAACCCAAAAAAAATCACGTAGAAGTATGTGTGTAAAGTTTAAAAGACATATAATTACACAATTTCATTTCAAACACTTTTAACATTTGGTTAAAAACAAAATATTCTCTTCTTTCACCCCTTGAAGAGAGCAGTAAAGGTTGAATGACTGATTTGGGACCTGTCCTGACAGACAGTGTTTGTTTTTCACTAGTCAAAGTCTAGCTAGAACTAGCTGAGTCATGGAGCTGTAAAGCTGTATGACCCCTTCATCCATTGTTGTGACAAATAAAAAGGTGTTGTAACGTTTCTGTGGCAAATGCAAACGTCCCACTTGAGAAAACAGCACTTTGCTCTGTCGCTCATCGTAGTCTTTCTAATGCAGCAATTTTACTAACAAAATAACGAACAAATAAAGTACAGCAGTGTTCGATTGTAGAGGTTTAATTAGCGGAACATGGAAATGCTCAGGTTAGATGAAAATAACATCCACTCTACTTTTGTGAATATGTTTTTGGCAGAATCCATCACCGGCGAACCAAATACTGCAGCCTGTTCGATACTCGAAGAGTGTGTTTGGTGGACTTGCCAATAAATGTTTCACTGCTGTTTTAATTTTTAACCAGCTGGATGAAAAAGAGTCCCTCGGCTCGTGCCCAGTCACTCAACTCTCTGGCCAAGGGCTTGGACGCAAGGAGGCGGGACTTAGCCGCATCCGTAAGCGCCCAGACAGGTGTTTCATTGGACGAAGCTGAGAAAGAGGTGGAGCTCAGCATCGTTCGGCTCGGTGATTGGGCAGCTTACTGTGACAAGCTCAAAGGTGGAAGTCTGGTGGGTGATTGTCTTTATTTTTTAAAAAATGCACAGCAGACTGTATATGATTGTTTATAGTGCGTCTGTAATGTCGAAACATTTGCAGTGAAAGCTAATCTCCATACTTCCTGTCCTTCAGCCTATGCCACAGTCCGGTTTCGCCATCTCTGTGCCTGAAGCTGTGGGAGTTGTGGGGGTTCTCCTCCCTGACAACAATCCACTCTACTCTCTGGTGACACTGTTGGGAGCAGCTGTTGCCACCGGCAACGCCGTCATCATAGTCCCAAGTCAGAAGTATCCGCTGCCAGCCCTGCTGTTTATTCAGGTGTCTGTTATCAGTCTAAGTATAAACGAGATTAAGGCGGAAGTGTCAGATCTGTTGCTGGGGTTTCAGTTTTAGTTTTGTATTTTTCTGAACTAAACCCAGCCGGTTTGTTTGTTTCCTTCACAATTACCACTGAGAACACGGTCCTGTGACGCAGACATTGCTATTGTCATCACAGATCATTTCTCTCTTCCAGGTGCTCCAGGCATGTGACCTGCCAGCAGGTTTAGTGAGTATCCTCACAGGAAGGAGAGACCAGCTGACTGCAGCTCTGGCGAATCACAGCGTCATCAAAGCCCTCTGGTACTGGGGGAGCCCTGAGGTGAGGACCCAGCGTTTGCACTCCAGAGCCGGTGTCCCGATTTTAGCACTGGATGATGCTTGGATCAGGTCGGGGGGACCTACCTGGAACAACCCAGTGTTGTCAGCTTCTGATTTGTGATTTGATGCCGCAGGGCTGTCAGTACCTCCAGCACACCTGCACCAGTCCACTGAAGACCTTGTGCCTGTTCAGCCAGAAAAACGAGGAGGAGGCTGACTGGACTCATCCCTCCATCATGGAAGAAATGTGGAGAAACGCTGTCGAGTGGAAGAGCATTTGGATTCCTACTGCATGAAGAGCTACAGATATAAACCTCAAGGTGTCCTTAAACTGCACCAAGAAAGAATGAAAAAAATTGACCTATTGGGGTAAATAGCAGAAAATAAACTAAAAAGATGCATCAAAAATAGATAAACATTCCAAACTATTAGTTTCTTGGAATAGTTTTTATTTTAAATGTCTGGTTGTCCAAATTAACTAACATTCTAAATCTTTATTGGCATTATTTCGATGCAAAATTATCCAATGACCTTGACCTTTTACAGAACATTGTTACAGTATGCTTCAGAAGCCTGTGCACGATTGATTCATTTCCCTAAAGCCAAAGTATTTGAAATGCATTACTTGTGTAAAAATTGAACATGGATTTACATATTTCTTTCCACACCATATGCACTTTGGTTCAGTTGAAGTAGAAAAAGGTATGATCGCAAAGTACTAATGTTTCAGCAGAGCTAAACAATTGAGCATAGTAACGTTACTCTTAAAAAGGGTCAAACTGGTGCTGGAGCCTATCCTAGTAGTCACTGGGTGTGGCGGGGTTTGTTATTCTACCTTTGTCATCTATACGATCCTCATTTTCTGTAGGGCATTGACCCAAGACTGTTAATCATGGCCTCAACTGTAAAGATTCTTCAGTCTGATAACGTAACTATTGTACAACAGTCCTGCAGTTTGGGTACAATCACTGATTACAAGTTCATGGTGTTCTACTATATTTGAAGTATACACGTGTTTCAGGGGAACACTGCTTAAAAGTCTTAAATAAAATAGAAGCTTGTATGTGTGCTGGTATTACTTTTATCTGCCTTTTTAAGTTGCTGACATGGTGTTTGTTTTTGATAATATCACATTACCTTTTGCTATGCAACAGCTTTTGTCGTCTCAACTTTGTGGTAAAAGTTCCGCAAACGTCATGTGCTAATGCTGATATTTCGAAATATTCCAGCCTCGATCTTCATTTTCAAAGTATCATGAAAATATTCTGACCAGACTGAGCATGAAATGGTGAACTGGTGAACTTTAATAGTGCTCTTGTTGGTTCCTCTTTTCTGTTCTTATACTAGTTCCAGCCAGTGTTGTTCCGAGGAAAAGTCTCAGGTTTCCTGTCACAAGATTCCTCTTTATCATGACTAGCTGCTGCAGAGAGCCCAGGAATGCTGAGTCATTGAGGGATTTTCAGTCAAACATGAAGGACAATCGTTTAAGTCGATGCTACTTTTGTGCTAAGGGTAAGATGATTATTTGAATCATTTTTAATGGTGAAAAGCACGTCTTAAAGGGTTAAAGTCGAAGCTCTGTACGGGGACAAAGTTCCTGTAAATAGTAGATCTTTTTGAGCAATAAAATGGAGTGAACTTTCAGACCTGGTCTTCAAAATGCAATAAACATAATTAAAACACATTTTAAAAGTCACACCTGTCAGGTGGACACAATATAGTTTGTAAGTGCTCGGAGAGTTTATTTTGTTGTCGTGGTTTACTTTAAGTTCATTTTATTTTTTTTAAACAAATACTAGCTGGAGGTATCTTAAGCTAAGTTTGAAAAAAGCATTAAATCTACAAAAACAGTATGTACATAATTGAATAAATAAACAGTATGTACTACTGGGTCGCTTGCTCACTTTTATTACAGTGATAAAGGTGATAATTTCATGGGAAAGGGCCTATCGTAAGATTTACACCTGCCTGAGGTCAGAGGTCAACACAGGTTTTCCTGTGAAGTTCAGACATTACCACAGTGTGTTTAAAGTTTTATGATAACTTTATTGGTTTTCCTTTGACAGTGATAAAGCTTCTATCTGTCTAAAAGTCAGATTATAATGTGTTATAATCTAACAAAAGAGGCACAGTGTACATACCAAAATATGACATATTGTGCTTATTCATACTGGCTGTTAAATGCCATGATATTTTTCCCATTGGTTTTATTGGAATAAAAAGATGAATGCTAACCATTTTGCCTGAATACATTTATTCATTCTACTTGGGAAAAACTTGTGTTGTCTGTTTATGTTTTCATTCATCCAGGTCAAAGTTATCCAAGGTCAGATAAACATCCGACGTTCAACAGGACTGTGTATGGTTTCACCTTCGGAGTTCTGAACAGAAGGTGAAACATCTCCGAGAAACCCTAAACAGTGCAGTTGAACACAGAGAACCTTGGATACTTGTTTTGTTGCTTTTTGCAAACAAATAACTGCGGTATGTGTTTTAATCAGCTGTATTTTTAACTAAAAAATATTGATTACTAAATACACCTATTGATGCAGATCTTGGACCCATCATAGGTGATTGTACCTGAAATTAAAATTATGTATTTGAAATTATGTATTTGAAAGTATTATGTATTTGGAAACCAGTGTGTTTAAAAGTAAATAAATTACACAAAACAATCCCCAACATTCCCACGACAAAATGTGCAATGGCTTCACATAATGACGACCTTGAATCGCAATATACAGTTGTTTCACTGTGCTTGGATTTTATTATTATTATTATCTGAATTTAACTTACGAAAAGCACTCGAAAGTATATAACTGTGTTTTTAAAGCAAACCCGATTACATCATATTTTGGTAGAACTTGCTGGTCTTTTCATGACTAAGGGAAATAAAAGTGCAAAGTCATTCGTAGATCGCGTGATTAATCACGTGACGCCGTTGCGCTCGGTAATTGGTGGAAAACGACAACGTGACGTGAGGTTACGAAAGCCACCCAGTGCGTATAAAAACGAGGAGCGGCTCTGCCATTTCACAGCGGGAAGGAAAGCTTTAGGAGTTCTTGCTTCAACAGTGTTTGAACGGAACTTCTTTTTTTCGTCCCTCTTGTTTAACTCAGCTAGCGTTTCGAATTCTTCAAAAATTCCTTTTTACTTGAACTCAACCAAAAAGTCACCGTAAAGCTATATTTTTCTACCTTTTTGTGTAAAAAAACAAACTGAAAGAAAGCCCAGCTAAAATGGAGTCTCAGGTGCGCCAGAACTACCACCGCGACTGCGAGGCAGCCATCAACAAAATGATCAACATGGAGCTGTACGCTTCCTACACCTACACTTCCATGGTAAGTACAAAAAAACGGAAGAAAAAAAAAGAATCCTGTTTTTATTTACCCAGGCATTGTGAATGCATACTTAAATATTCAGTTTTTTTTTAGCTTCGTGCTCTTTGTTTCCCCAATTTTACGAGCGCTAGATTTTTGAGCCTTATCGGCCTCCGTAAAAGAATGAGTCAAACGTACTATCGCTATTTCTCCTCTCACACATCGTATCAACGGCTGGTTTCGTGGTCAGCCTGCTGGTATAATTGGTGTCTTCGCACTGAATGAAGGCTCTTAATAACAGTTTTGCTCTCCTTGTTGTCAACAGGCCTTCTACTTCTCCCGTGATGATGTGGCCCTTCCAGGCTTTGCTCATTTCTTCAAGGAGAACAGCGAGGAGGAGCGAGAACATGCCGACAAGCTGCTGTCCTTCCAAAACAAAAGAGGCGGACGCATCTTTCTGCAGGACATCAAGGTGAGTCCGGTTCTTGTGTGTGTGTGTGTAGTACTCGCTGCGTTCGTCGTGTCCGGGGTGTGATCGTCTCCATTTTGTTTGTAGAAACCTGAGCGTGACGAGTGGGGCAGTGGGCTGGAAGCCATGCAGTGCGCACTGCAGCTGGAGAAGAAGGTCAACCAAGCTCTGCTGGACCTTCACAAGCTTGCTTCTGACCACGTGGATCCCCATGTAAGTTGAAAAATAAAAAAGCATCGAGATATTGTACTTAAAGTACTACACGCTCTACAGAAAGGCTCATTTTTGCGGTTCTCCCCGCAGCTGTGCGACTTTCTGGAGACCCACTACCTGAACGAGCAGGTGGAGGCCATCAAGAAACTGGGTGACTACATCACCAACCTGTCACGCATGGATGCTCAGAACAACAAGTTGGCCGAGTACCTGTTTGACAAGCACACCCTCGGGAGCAAGAGCTAAACGCGCGGCGGCGGCGGCGAGCGGCGAGCCTGGGAGGAGAATCTCGATATGCAGGCTCCCGTACTCCTCCTGACAATTCATGTCAGTTTTCCATATGATGGCTTTGGAATCCTAAAACCTAAAAATGAAATAAAGCTTTGAGCTGGACTTGAGTACGTTTGGTTTGTTATAGGCAGATGTAAACGCTTACACAATTGAACCTGACCATGAAACATGTTTAAAAACATTAGTTTCTTTAAATCCCAGTACAAGCAAAACATCACATGGCAACATAACCCTGAATAAACATGATAGATGATGATTAAGGGTTTCATATTGAGATCTGATTTAGTGTTTTGAAACATCTGTTGTACTCTAAAGTACCTCAAACTTCAAAAACCGGTCAGAGTTTATCTCAAACATCTCCTTTTTGGCCACGGTTTCTGTGTTAAGATCAAACTTGGATGAAAATCTATCACCGTAGCTGCTTGAGTTCACGCTTCGTGAAGGAGCTTGTCTTTGCTGCGGTCTTGTTTTGCCTAAAATGAATGATCACATGAAATTATAGTCAAAACATTCCCCGAAAGCAGATAAGACGGCATCATCAAAAAAAAAACACAGGAAAGAAGCTTTCCTGGGAAGGTGAAGGTCAGCGTTGATCAGAGGCTGCTGCTGCACAGCTGCTGGATTCTGTTTGGGGTAAAGTCTACTAGAAGTTAACGGGAATAGAAGCCATGCTAAAGATGACACCCGTGACGGCCGAACACACCCGCGTGCACCTCTGCAGGGTGGAACAGGCCCGCGGAGACGCTGAGGTGAGGTCAATCCAGGGATGGATTTGGCCCACAAGCAGATATTTTCCCTGATGCCGAGTCAGGGAAGACATGTTAAAGACAGATGGCTCATTTGTGTTTTTCTATGTTCACAGTCGTGTATTGTTTGTAATTTTTTGGGTATATTTATGCTTCACCTTGAACCATAAAGTACACAACTGTAATGTCATTATTTCAAATTGAGTGTTTCCTTTTTCAAGGAAACTTTTTTTAACTGAATATAAATGGTGAAAACGTAAGACTGCAGTGTTTTATATAAGTTAGATGAGTGTGTTGCCGATGAGGTGAAAGTGTCTTCAAATAATGCCAGTGGAAACCATTTTTTAACAGTGACGTTTGAACAAAGCATTGTTAGGTTTCAGTACCAGTGTGAACTTGACGTATGTGGTCATTGTTTTGTTCCCTGTGTGTAGAGTTTTGACACACTGAGCCAAACTTGCAAAACGTGTGAAGCAAGAGGCAAAAACTGGAAAACTGGTCGGCCAACCGATGGATGAGTGTCGTCTGTCCGTCGCTCTGCTGCCTCCTGTGTTCGTTAAGAGCGTTTTAGTGCCATCTAGTGGATATAGGTGTTTACTGCACCGTGCGACCAGAACACGTCACTTGATGGTAAAACAGGGAAAAAAAATGTTTTAGAACAGTTTTTTTTTAACTAGAAAAAAATCCTGTACTAATCAAATGTAGTTTAGTTTTATTATTTCCACTGTCCTGGTGACAACATAGCTTGTGTTATCCATCCATCCATTATCCTACCCGCTTTATACCCAGTGGTGTCGCGGGGGTCTGCTGGTGCCTATCTCCAGCTCTCTTAGGGCGAAGGCAGGAATCCACCCTGGACAGGTCGCCAGTCCATCGCAGGGCACACACCATTCACTCACACATTCATCCTCTACGGACAATTTAGAGTCTCCAATTAACCATGGCACTGTGGGAGGAAGCCGGAGTACCCGGTGGGAACCCACGCACACACAGGGAGAACATGCAAACTCCGCACAGAAAGGCCGGCAGCAGCTGGAAGCGAACCCACGACCTTCTTGCTGTGAGGCAACAGCGCTAACCGCTGCACCACCGTGCTTGTATTATCATTTATTGCTATTTCTCAGTGTGCTTGACTATGTGCTCCTTTTTCGTCCCAGCGGTGATTAAACTGCATAGCATTTCATTTATGGTTGTAAAATATTAAAGGAATTCACACACGCAAGGAAAAAAGTCTCAGTCTCTTTGCAGAATGATGCAGCGTTAGGACAATCTTCAGACCCCCAAAAATAAAGAGGTCGAGGCAGATTTGTGAGGAGTGACTCCTCTCTGGGCTTGTTGCTGTCCACGGTGCTTAAACTCTGATCCGACTCCAGAGATGGAGAGATGAGAGTAAACGCAGGTCGTACCAGAGTTCCAAGTTCCAGAATGATTTTCAAACAAAAAGACTTTTTGCATGAATTGTCATAGGAATGGACTTTCTGTTGCGGTGAAGGAGGATATTGTTTAAGATTGTTGGTTTTGTGTGTGTGTGTGTGTGTGTGTGTGTGTGTGTGTGTGTGTGAGAGAGGAGGGGGGGTAGTATAGAGATTAATGCAGGCTGGGGGAGGGGAAGAGAGGGCAAGTGGTGCGTTTGACAGAACCTGCTTTTAGTCTGTGTTGGTGGATTTGATGGTTTGGATGTAGAGCACAGCAATAGAATCAAAAACACTTCTCAACTGAGTGGGTGAGTCCCTGCCGGTCCTTCTTTATGTTCCCGTCTACTTTAAAATGTACTTTAAATTTTTTTCCATTATTCTGTACCTTATTCTGTATTCTGTGTTTCACCTGTACTGTTTTATTTAAAAACGTCTTCATTAGTTGATGGATAGAGGAACAGTTCATTTTACAAGTATTAAATCAATTCCTCCGGCATGGTTAAAAATATTTTTATAAATAAATAAATAAATATATGCAAAATACAGACAGCCTTTAAAACTGGGAAAGATTAGTCCAGGTGGCTTATAGTTTGCTAATGCACTTCTATTTGTGTTTACATGCACATGCATTTGATGTTATATATATATATATAAGATATATATATATATATATATCTTAGATATGAGATTAAAACTTTTTGATTGTTACAAACATCTGTAGTAGTTTGTAAGATGTAACACATTCTATATATGGCACCATTTTAACAATAAATATTAAAAAAAAATTCACACACAAGAAGAGAAGAAGAAAAGTTTGGGAATGCTATTATTTAGTGACCTGGTTTTTTTTAGGCTACATTAATTGACTTTTTACATCATCCAGGTGTCATATTCTTATTTTTTAATGTGCAAGTTCACACAGTAAAAGATATGTTTTACACACACACACAAATCTGGATTATCCCCTGTTTATACAATCAGAGAACATAAGCGGCTGATCTTGTCGAGTGAATTACATCTTTGCTGATGTGGGTTGTTTATATTTGTGCTCATCGTTCTCTCAGCTGACTGAATAAATGACAAAATACAGGAGGATTGACGGCCAGATGATCCCAGGGACGGCTGGAGAAAGGGGAGGAGGCCTCGAGAGACAAACTGTCCTTAATTTGTTTAAACCCTGGGATTTTGGGATTACCTTTGGCGGGTAATCCTATTACCCGGCGCTGTGAGAGAGGCGTGTCAGCTGTGGGCGGAGCCGTTTGAACTCTCCACAGGGGTCCGAATGATAATCAAATGACTTGACTAGACTTTACTATATCTTTCAGGAAAGCAGTGTCTTATGAATTGGGGAGAACGAGACAAGCGAAATAGGTGTTAGCCTTCTTGATGTAAGAATAAAAAATAATCGACCTTGAAATTATTGAAGCGTCCAGGTCAGAGCAGCTGCTCCGTCCAGCTGTGAGCTGATCTTCTAGCAGTTCTCGGGGTCAATAAATAATATAAATAGTTAAAATGAAACCATTTTTAAAGTGCAAATTTGCAACCGTTTTGAGATGATGCGAAACCGAAGGTGAAACAAGCAGGCGAGTGAAATGAGTGAGATGAGGATTAAAAGATTACCCTCAGGTGAAAGGTCAAAGGGGATCAAGTCGGAAAGGACGCGTCCGCTTAGAGTCCATGTGTCCATAGCGACAGTTGCTAGGAGGGTGAGATCTCTGACTGTTGTCTCTTTCTCCATCCGACCTTCATCCGACCTTCATCAGGGGAGCGATGCCACTGGTCAGCGCGGCGCGGGCGCGGCTCCGCAGGGCGGCCGAGGAGGAGAGGGGGAGAGAGAGGGAGCCCCCACCTCCGCAGCCGCCCTCGCACCATTCCAACCACCAGTTCACCAGCATGAAAAACAAGTTTTTCAACGAGCTCACGCATCTGCCAAGTGAGCCCACACGCACACAACATACACACACGCACAAAGACATTACCATTTGTCACACTTAAAAGTATGGAATCTTCTTTCTGTTTATTAACAGTGTAAAATTTAGATCTCGGGACAAGATTTCATGGCGTAAACACATCGACAGTCAGTACAAATAAACTTAGAAACGGTTTAAATGTTCAAAAATGGTGATGCAAGTAATCACCGTGGCTCACACGCAGAGAAAAGAAGTCATGATAAAGATCTGCCTCTTCCTGTGTACCATCATCTAAATGTGTGGCCCTCTCACTTCATTTCAACTCATGTCTTTTGTTTGTCACCTCATCCTCTCTTCCACGCTCTGTTTCAAGACCATAAACTCAACAGTAAGTCTTTCTTTTCTCTTCAGTTTTTATTTTCCGAGCGCCCGAGACCCACACGTTCTTTCCTGAACCGAAACCACCGAGACCAGCGAATATTTCGGACATTGACTTCTACTCAAGCTGCCAAACCCCATCGGCACAAAACAGACTTTATTCAGTATAAAGGCTTATTCATGTAGTCGTTGATTCATGACTCATCTGTTTATAAAAAACAAGTTAGATATTTACATTTTACACTTTATGATACCCAAAGATCTTTGGTGGGGGTTTTAAGCTGGGCAGTTGGTACACTTTACACAGCCAACTTTCAGCAGGATGGTTCCTCCTCGTAAGCCTGGTCCTGCTCAAGTTTCTTCCTGTGAAAAGGAGGTTTTGGTTTTGTTTTTTTCTGCCGCGCTTACCTTGGGGTTCAGACTCTGGGTTTCTGCCTCTGTAAGCACCTAGAGTCCGAGATAAAAACGCCTGCTAAATTGAAATAAAATTCTTCATTCAAATGGAGGAACCGTGAGAACAAGCACATTCCGTCCGGGTGAAACCGAGGTGTAACAGCGGGGTACGCTACACCCAGACTCCAAAACCTGCTCTTTTTATCGGTCCTCAGTGCCGATGTGGGCTGTAGGAGCCATTGTGGTTGTGGTCCTGGCCCTGGTCGCCTGTTTGGGATTTTGCGTCTACAAGAAATGCTGCAACAAGGGCAAGAAGCCCAAGAAAGCGCGGGAGCGGAAAGCAGGGCGAGGTCGAAGGAAGAAGGACAAGGACGGAGAAGAGGGAGGGGATGAGAAGAAGGTGAGCAGAGATGAGGGGGACATTGCGTCCCTTGTCCTTCCAAAGGTTTCCTGCTTATTTGCAGAGCTTATTGGCTTGAGTCAAGAGTCGGTCTACCTTCCTACACCTACACCTCAGGTCATAATGACTGGCTCATAGGTCATAGGTCAAATTCTGTTGCTCATTGTACTTTATAGGCCCCTTTTTTTGGACAAATAATTGCAGGGCCGTGTAGTTTTGTTGTTATTTTTAAAGGTGCATCTCTTCATATCACTGATTTAATGAGCTCTCTGTCTTCCAGGAGGGAGAAGAAGGGAAGGAAGAGGAGGAAAAGGAGTTCTTTGGTAAACTGGAATATACGCTGGACTATAACTTTACTGACAACCAGGTAGACACGCGTATACACGGCACATAATTATTATTCTGAAAAAAATGACACACCAATTTCAGGTGTGCTAGAATAAAACTAACCTCGCCGCTCTTTTCCAGCTGATAGTCGGGATCCTCCAGGCTCAGGACCTCGCCGCCATGGACATGGGAGGAACCTCAGATCCATACGTCAAAGTTTACATGCTGCCAGACAAGAAGAAGAAGTTTGAAACCAAAGTCCAGCGCAAAAACCTCTGTCCTGTCTTCAACGAGACCTTCACCTTTAAGGTCGGGACGCGTCGGCGCTGCGGAATCGGACGAAATTCTTCTGAATCCTTTTCATTTACTCCAAAAATCCGATGATGAGACTAACGCTGGTGCACTTGTAACCCTCTCCAGATCCCGTATAGCGAACTCGGAGGTCAAACTCTGGTGCTGCAGGTGTTTGATTTTGACCGTTTTGGCAAACACGACCTCATCGGAGAGATTAAAATCCCCATGAACACGATTGATCTCGGACAACCAATACACGAGTGGAAGGATCTTGCCGGAGGAGAGAAGGAAGAGGTACATTCATTTTAGATTTTATTTAACCGCTTAATGAGTGGGAGTAGAAGAGTACTAACTCTTTTATCTCTGGCAGCAAGAGAAGTTGGGCGATATCTGTATTTCCCTCCGTTACGTCCCCACAGCCGGGAAACTCACAGTTAACATCATGGAAGCCAAGAATCTGAAGAAGATGGATGTCGGAGGACTGTCAGGTCAGACAGTGTGGAATTGGATGGCGATAAATGGTTTTCTAAAACTCCACACTCCTTTCTGACATCTAATGTCGTTCCTCTGCGTTAGACCCATTTGTCAAAGTGGTGCTGCAGCACAACGGGAAGCGACTGAAGAAGAAAAAGACCTCAGTCAAACAAAACACCTTGAATCCCTACTTCAACGAGAGCTTTAGTTTTGAGATTCCTTTCTCCCAGATCCAGGTTTGCTACTACCTTTTCTGGAACCACTACGCAGAGTCCATGATCCAGCCAGGTAGACAGACGCTAACACCTGGGAAAGGTAGAATAGGTTGACTACCTGGTTGGAAGGAAAACCCGGCTGGATCATGGCTCTTGTGGAACTATTACTTTTAGTTTTTTTTTTATTTACTAAATCTCAACATATAGAAAAACGCACTTGCTCTAAACTCTCCTTTTCTTGCTGTCCTCAAACAGAAAGTCCAGGTGCTCATTACGGTGTATGACTACGACAAGCTGGGAAGCAACGACCCGATCGGCAAGTGCTGGATCGGGTACGGCGCCACTGGCGTCGGGCTACGCCACTGGTCGGACATGCTGGCCAATCCCAGGCGCCCGGTTGCTCAGTGGCATACGCTGCAGCCGGAGGAGGAGGTGGACGCTGCTCTGAAGGCTCCCATACGTTAAACAGACGCAGGGTTACACTTTGTTTTCCATGCACAATTTACTAAATCTGTGCAATTACATAACTGGAACTGCTTAGAGAGTCACATGAAAATAAAAAAAACATCCAATAAGAATAATAATAACAACAATAATACTAATAACAGATAATCTTAGCGTGCAAAATGTAATTCCATCAACCACACATTTCTGCGTATATTTGATAATGTGCCCTTTGGATGTTTATTTCTGTAGTTTACTCTTATGTAATGATATCCTTAATTCAACAGTTCAAAGCTGTTTTTTTTTTCCCCACATCAGCTTTTCAAACTGTTGTATGAAAAGCTCAAAGTCTCACTTGCGGAAGCATCTTTTATGTGTCTTTTTGTCCTCCGTACAATCGCAGCTGTATTTCATTGTTAAGTGTCTTGTACTTAACGACTGGTTCTTGAATTGTTTTGGAGTGGAAAGTGGATGCGCGTGGGTGTATGTGTGTAAAAAAATCAAGTTGGCTGTCATTTGAAATATGTGCAAATAGGTTGCTCAATGGCTAAAACATTTTAAAACGGTTTCGCAAATTTAAAATAAACTGTTTTGTTGACGTTTACCCCCTTTTAGTGTTACACATACAGTATTGCTTTCCATTCTTCAATATGAGAATATTCCATCATCCTCCACCATTTCCTGATTGTTGTACTAATCTGGAAGATTTCATTCTGGGCAAACTTCCCTTTTCATGTTCCAAAGGTCGGTTTGTTATTAGGAGTGATGAATTGCAGTGAGAGGAAGCTTGGATTAACGGAATGACTTTTGTCCTTGTCCCACGCAGTGAGCCAAACAGTGAGACATAAGGGTGGACACAGATACCATCAGAGTGAGAAGTTGTTACCCAGGTTGAGTTTTCATTTAAATCTGATATTTTAGAGTTTCACAGTGTGATGTCTTTTTGTACCAATATGCACAATGTGTAAACTATATTGTACAATAATAATAATACCATGTCTGGTTACAAAAAAAGCAATAACTGCATAAGTATCTAAGAGCTATGAGAATAACACCAAGTCAAGAAAAACTCAGTAAAGCTGACCAAGAGTGTGGTTTCTTCTTCACAAACCTACTCAAGTAAAAGTAAAAAGTACAGTGTGGTAAACATACCTTATACTTATACTGTAACGGAGTACATGTAATTTGTTATTGCTGAGTTTAGTTAAGTGGAGAGTAAAAAGTTTGTGAAACTCCGGGTCCAGCTGCTTGGTCCCAGGAGAAGAACTGTTACGCACCAGCATATCAAATGTTTCTTTGGACAGTGTTTTGCATTTATTTCTTTCACATTTGGGAATAGCGCTTTCCCACCCGTCCCCCACTCTCAACACCGTGCGGCAGCTGTCTTCAGATCTCTTCTTTCTCTTTTCTTGCAGATACAGATGAAAACCATGTGTGTCGGTACTCCAGATTTCACAACAATTATTTTTCCACAACCGGATAATGGAGTGCAGTAGAGAACTTTCAGTAGGCAAAGTTAAACAGGGACAGGGATATAAAGGGTTCTTAAAAAACCCCAAATCACACAGAGCTCTGATCTTCAAGGATAAAAAGTGATCAGAACATCGTTGGATGAAAGAGAATTTGACTTGCTTAACAACATGTTTAATCTTAAAATGTTTATTGTTGAGTTTAGAAACCAAACCAGATGTTATCCCCTGCAATTCCCGATAGAATTCCCTGAACGTTTCACAACACATAAAGAATAGATACAGACTTTATTAATGCCATTAAATGAATGGTAAGTGCAGCAAAAACTGCCTGCATTTTGTTTTTAGTTGACAGCATCATCAAATTTTAAGCATCTACTGAATCAAAATGCACGAGGTCTCCGATCTTACGCTCCTCCTCTCCCTCCAAGACATCTGCATAGTTTTTCTCCCATCTTTTCAAGTTTACTTCCAACGACCGCCAACTTTCCCTTTGCCGTGGCCCTTTTTACTATAGGAGGCAGCAGGATGGTGAGAGGGGAAGGAGGAAAAGTCCGAATATTATACATTAGCATTTAAACTTTACTGACTAGAGATTGAGATTGAAGTACTTACAATTTCTGAGCGTGCTGGATTCGGTTCAGCAAGACGGTGATCTGCAGGAGACGTGCAGAGGTCGGTCAAAGCAAGGACGATGGATTCAATGTCACAATAAAGCTGGTTTTCGAAATGCAATACCCAACTACAATTTAGTTTGCTAACCTGAATTCATAAAATGAACATGGATTTATTTTATATGTGCAGTAATAATGCAAAAGTTGCAATCTGTTACCTTTTTCAGTGATTCCGACACATCCAGCACATTTTAAAAGCATTTTATAACCACGTTATGTTTTCCTGTGTTAAATAATCACGGTAAATAATAAATGTGTTTGATGTTATTTCTCTACCTCGTATTTCTGGTGTTTCATGTGCTCCATGTAATCAAATTTCTCCGACTCCAGCTCGTAGATCCTGTTCCACATGTCCTGAGCCCGTTGCCTTTAAAACACAATGACATGTTTCACTGCGACTTTTGCGTTGCAACACAAACGTTTTACCAGCAGAGTGGAGCAAAAAGTGGAACATTTGAAGTCTGATCGAACATATAGTTATCAGCAAGATCTTGCTGGAGCTGACGGTGCCCTGGGAGGAGAGAATGGAGGAAGCGTATGAGAGAAAAGCAGGAAAGTACGCTGAGCTGGTGGAGGATTGCCGCAGACTAGGGCGGCGCACTAGATGCCTGCCTATTGAGGTTGGGGGTAGGTGCTTTGGAGGGAGGTCACTCTGCAAGGCCTTTAGCCTCCTGGGCATCACAGGCATGCGCAGGAGGAGAGCCATCTGCGCGGCCTCAGAGGCTGCAGAGAGGGCGTCCAGATGGCTGTGGATCCAGCGGGACAAGCCGTGGATGAGCGCTTCTTGGACACAGGCCGGGAACTGATCGCTCCCAGTCCGGTCGCCTGGGGTTGAGGGGGTCTGATGTTGGAAGACCCGAAACCCCCGATGACCCCCGGCACTATCACTGACCATGTGTTACTTTTGATCATTTAGTCTTTTCAGCTTAACACATGAAAAAGTCACCTGAGTCCGTCCTCCCTTAGGCTGTCAATAGCAAGTGGTTGGCGTCTCTCTGCCAGAGTCTTCTTCTTGATCTCTCTGCCTGTGAAGCGTTTACCCTTTCTTGTCTCAGCCTAGGACATGACGAACAATGCATGGTCATGGTCATCATCATCATCGCCATCATCATTATTATCATCATCATTGAGGGCAGCAGCAGCAGCAGCAGCTCCTTCTCTTTTTTGGTGTTCAAACCTTGGCCAGGAAGCCTCCAAAGTTTGCCCCCATGCCAGAGAGAACTTTCTTTTTCTTGGCCTCATCGTCAGCCTTTTTCTTGGCTTCTTCCTCTTCCTTCCTGTGACGCTCCTCCTGTCAGGTAAAAGAAGGCTGGCGTGAAGGCACAGCAGTAATGAGGGCCTAAATAGGCAAGTTAAATACTCTCCATCCACAGTGAAATACTGTGACGTTACCAAGGCGACAGGGTGAAACATTTGGATTTTTCTGTGCCAGTGTGGCTGGTTGTTTTACCGCGATTCTGTTTTGCCTGTCCTTCTCCTTCTCTGCTCGAACCCTCTGGATCTCAGCTCTCTCTGCGCGCCGGCGCTCCTGAGGGATGAATGAAGTTGGTGAATCCAGAGACTAAATTGCAGGTTTTCCTACCTTCCTCATCCTGCCAGACACAGCTGACAAAACGCCACTTGTACAACTACCAAACCTCTTTTGATCTGTGGGCCAGTGATTTAGCATTTCTACTATGTACATTTGTGGGGTTTTCTGTTAGAAAATGAACAATTTGATGTCTTTGCCTAACATGTAATAATGTTGCCGCATAAAGGAAGGCTAGGTGGAGTAATGGTGGTTAAACTGCTCACGGTGCACAAAATAGAGCCAACGTATCCTTCCACCAGGACGGCCACACTAGGAATGTAATGAATCATCTCTAAAACGACCCACATGGACGTTTCCTTCACTTGGTTTGGGTTTAAGGTCGGTGGGCAGATGTTTCCAGGGTAAACAAGAACGTAAGTGAAACCTTCGTGGGTTTGGATCTGATGTGCCGGTTTGAAACCACAAAGACCACCTCACCCACTGGTCTTTCCACACAACATATAGCTATTCTAGGTCACAGCGTTTGCATCATCTAAAACAGGAGTTCTTAATCTTTTTGACCTTTAGGTCCAAAGCTCCCAGTACAAAGTGGCCTGGGGCCCATTTAATTATTAACATTTTCATTTCAATTGATCTGGGTCTTGCTTTGATTTGTATTCCATAACTAAATACAGTTACACTTACAGTTTTGTTACAGTTTGTAAAAATAAATGATATGACACACTGTGATCATCTCTAAGATATTTCTTTAGAGATTTAGGGTTTGTGTAAACCTGCATGATTAACAACATTGAACAAGGAAGCAAATATAACAAATCAGGGAAACACAAGGCATTATATAAAGAAATGTAAAATATAACCTTATAACCTGCTGATGAATTTAACAATTTAGCAGTCTTAATTTTTGCTTTTGTCATTTTTTGCCACGGCCCCATGGTTGAGAATGACTGATCGAAAACACATTGACCACATCCTTCTGCATACAAATAAACCAGCAGCTCTTGCGCGTGAGTCAAAGGTCAAGGGGGGAACTTACAATTCTCTCCTTGAGGCTGATGAGTTCCTCCTCGTCTTTCTTCCTCTGATCAAAGTGGACATCAATCAGAGTTTGGAGCTCCAGTAAGTCTTTCTCCATGCGTTTCCTGTGAATGTCCTGGAGATTTCAAGCAAAAGATGCATTTCGATCAAAGAGCACCAACCTCAGGGGGTTTATAAACTTAAAAAAAAGGAAAAACTGGCTGTATTTTGAATATGAATGTAAGTTAATATTAGATTTCATAATGCCAAAAGGGGTTAGTGAGTGGCAGTCAGATAGCTTACATCAAAATCCACCCTTTCTCCCTCCGGAATCTTTGGTGGGGCAAGTTGAGGCACCATAGGTCTGAAGAGTCAATCAAAAGATTAATACAACTGTACCCGCATTCAGTGTTTCCTTGGGGAAAAAAAAACAAAACCTTAACAAACCGGTTGATAACGTACTTGGGTTTGGGCCGCTCTTCCTCTGGTCACAGAAGAGAGAATTTATGAGAAGATAAAAATTCACAAAGGTAAATTGTCAACATCGCTATTATGAAATAAAAAAAAGGCTAAAATGTGTTATTGTGTTTATAGGACTGGGATAGGGGTTCCAACAAATCAAAACAGCACAGAAGGCCATATTGGTGTGATATTACACCTACAGCGTGGCAAACTGGTGCCTGGACAAGGAAGTAAAACCACAAGCTAAGAGTGCAAGTAAAAGCTAAACAGAAGGAAACATGAAGCGCTATTGAAATAGGGGACTAATTACCAGACACACCTAAATTCTTGTGTATTGTTTTTTTTGACTCATGCAGACAAGTGAGTGTTTCTGGGTTTGCTGCCAAACCCTGAAGGCAATATTAATCACCTCCAGGATTAGTGGTTGCCATGGCAGTGTACTTCACTAAAACAAGGTTAACCTTTGGTCTAAGGATCGAAGTGCATGAGCTGGAGGATTTACAAAAAATAAATACGTAAATAAATAAATAAATGGTGTTCAATGTGTTAAATGGGCTGGCTAAAAATGAAAACACCAACCATATTTATGGCCTCACACAGACCCGATTTATACGGTTTTTTTCTCACTGTGACAATTTTCCAGCCATGTCAGGGAATTAGAAAGCAGAGGGAATTGATTTGCCGCGTTAGTGAACGCAGTTGCGGAAGAATGATGGATCAACTGTTGCCGGGCTTCAGCCAACAAAACAAAAAGCTCACTTCTGTGTTGTTTTAAGGTCATAAAAAAGGCAGGCAGTTGTTTTATAACCCTACCTCCACCATATTCTTCCTCCTCCGCCCCCTCTTCCTCATCTGCCTGCTCAGCCTCCTCTTCTTCCTGCTCCTCTTCTGAGGAGATGATCAACGTGAACGTAGTTCTGCGGGACCGTAAACGCTTCAGTGTAGCCACTCAAGACATGACCTACCCTCGGCCTGCTCGCTGGAGACGCGGCGGGAAGGAAAAGACACATTTGAGTCAAAACTGCGGCGTTCTCTGTGAAAAATGTGATTTTGTTTACTCACCTGCACTCCTCTTCTATGTCTGACATGGCTGGAATAAAGACAGGCAAACAAACAGTGAATAACAATGACAGTGAACAGTTTTTAGGTCCTTCAGAGAAGAAATCTAAGTAATGTAATCTAATCTAAGTACGGATGAGAAGTTGCTGAACAGAGATGAGCTTTTATAACCAAATTAGCAACAAATTCAGTCATCTGAGCACAATTTAAGAGCAGAAAATTCAACATAACATCCTAAAAGTAGATTACTGCTAACTACTAACAGACAAACTGGCTCATTTCTAATAAAATTTACTCATTGGCTGTGTGGCCCCAACATCCATCCAACCATCCATCCATCTTCCGCTTATCCGGGGTCGGGTCGCGGGGGCAGCAGTCTAAGCAAGGAGGCCCAGACTTCCCTCTCCCCAGCTACTTCTTCCCGCTCTTCCGGGGGGATCCCCAGGCGTTCCCAGGCCAGCTGAGAGACATAGTCTCTCCAGCGTGTCCTGGGTCTTCCCGGGGGTCTCCTACTGGAGGGACGCATCCTGAATACCTCACCAGGGAGACGTCCATGGGGCATCCTTACTAGGTGCCCGAGTCACCTCATCTGACTCCTCTCGATGTGGAGGAGCAGCGGCTCTACTCTGAGCCCCTCCCGAATGACTGAACTCCTCACCCTATCTCTAAGGGAGAGTCCAGCCACCCTACGGAGGAAACTCATTTCTGCCGCTTGAACCCGCGATCTTGTTCTTTCGGTCACTACCCAAAGCTCGTGACCATAGGTGAGAGTAGGAACGAAGATCGACTGGTAAATCGAGAGCTTCGCCTTTCGGCTCAGCTCTCTCTTCACCATGACGGATCGGTGCAGAGTCCGCATTACTGCAGATGCCGCACCGATCCGCCTTTCGATCTCCCGCTCCATTTTTCTCTCACTCGTGAACAAGACCCCAAGGTACTTGGACTCCTCCACTTGGGGAAGGTTCTCCTCCCCAACCCGGAGGAGGCACTCCACCTTTCTCCGGTTGAGAACCATGGTCTCAGATTTGGAGGTGCTGATTCTCATCGTGGACGCTTCACATTCGTTGAGTCTAACTTTAGTGAATGGAGTTCATTACTGTAGCCAAAGTCAGATCACAACAGAAAGGGTCCCAAACAAACTAATCAGAAACAAGGAGGGATAAAGACGCCACTTACATAAAAAAAAAAAGAAGGGAAAGCAAACATGCCATCCCCATCGGACCCAGTGTTTTTTTATTTAAACTCCCAAAACCAAACCCGAGGACACCAAACTACAAAACATAGCAAAAACGGTTCTACTGAAACACTAAATTAACCGTGACTGTGAGTGAGTCAGCACTGGTGTTTGTTTGTAACCTACGAGCGCTCCATTCTTCCTGTGATTAATCCCCAAGCACACGGGAAAACGTGCACATCGGTGCAGAGATGCCTTTTTGGCTATAAATTGTCTCTGAGCCCCAAGACCTGGCAACAGACAGCGCCAAAACAGATGCCGCAACGGGCGCGCTAACATTTTCCTGGCAGGAAGTGTGTGTGTGTGTGTGTGTGGGAGGGGAGGGGGGGGGGGCTCAACAGGTGAGAATGTGCCAAAGGTTAAACAGAGAGGGACTGACGTTCAGATTTCACTTTGCCCCATCAATCTCCTTCTCGTTAATCTCCATTGTCCTTCCTCGTCCTGGCCACTGGGAAATTAGATTTGACGGTTTAGCGCAAAGACTAGCGCAAAGCACCTGCCACCTTTCTGCCTTTAGAGAATGAACAATTGCACCTTCCGTCATGGAACCACAATGAATTCCACTTGTTGTTCTTCCCATTATTTTTGGTCTTGAAGTAGCGGGTTCAGGATATTGGCAGCGGGCCTTGTGGTTTTAAGGGTTGTGTCGCAGCACATACCTGAATGCTTGTTTAGGCTGGGATCCTTTGTGATCGGAGCTTCAAAGCTTCGACGGCTTTGCCAAGTGTGTGTAAACATCCCAGGACTGTATTCAGGGGCGTGTGTGTGTAATATCCATTCAGGAGAGAACAATAGCGCAGCCGCTTTTACCGGCAAATACATTTGCAACCAGAAGCTGCAGTGTAGCAAAGAGCTAAAGTTATTATAATCCAGGGTGGGAATAAAAAGCAGCGCAAAGCAAAGCAGTCCTAATATTTGGCACTAATAATGTGCATCTAAGAATAAAACAACTGGTTGTCATAATAATACCTGCTTGCACAACATCAAAGTGTCACTATCTCCCGGAAGGTCTGTGTTTTGTTTACTGTGAATTTAGTTTCCCAGGTTTTTGTTCTGTAAACTAGAAGAAATGAGCTGTGTCGATGGATATTTGGAATGTTTTATGCAATCTATAACTCTGTCATTCTGTTCTCAGAATCATTTTAACCTTACTGTATAATCCAAATTTGCTCCAAAGGTTATGAGTTTTGCACCAGTTTGGAATAAATCTTAATAAAGCTTTGAAATAAGAAAAAAAATCACAGAACTGAAAGACACGCGCATGCATTTTAGTCTGTTATATTTAATCGCATACGTCACATAGGTTGCTTTTTTTTTTAAATCACACATGACACCGGGTGGGTTAGCGAACCGAGGGATTTGGGATTTGATTGAAGAGTCAAGTTGCCATGAGCTATGTGGTCGGAGGTGGGGTTAATATTAGCCAAGGGCACCGTGTGCGGGGGGACGGGTGTGGAACCAAACTTTATACAAGAGGGTGTTGTTTGCTATAAATTCTTTTTAACCAGCATACATCCCAATGCCGAGCACAGAAACAGCTGGTGTGAAGCATGTTTGGGATGGAAGGGGGATTCGTGTCCCATTTAAATCCACATGTGCCGTGTGCACGTGTTATTTGACAAGCCAACTATACGGTTTGAAGGTAACTCATTACCTAGTGGGGACTTTGTCGTTACACACACTTTCCCAGCTTTTTAATAGCTCCCTAACCTTGACGTCAACCAAATAAAGCTCAAGCGAAACCTGTGGGTTAGCTCTAATACCTCACGCTTTTGTTTCCCTATCTGCTCTAATCCGACCTGTTAGTCAGTAACGGCAGATGGTACATTTGACTCACACTGACATGAAAGTGAAGTTTTTTTCCCTTGACAAAAAGCCAAACTAGAATCGGCTGAGAAGGGAGAAAAGGTTTTTTTGTAAAAACATAGTGACGAGAGAGAGAGAGGCACTGACGCTTCATCAATAATCACTGTGACCTCCGGCAGAGGAGGCAAGATGCAGGGCAAACACCCGCTCACAGGTTTCGCTTGTGACTGAATACGTGTGTTTAGACTGTGGAAGGAAGCCACTCGGACACAGGGCGACAGGCTAACACGTCACATGGGATCAGGGATCAGGATCTTGACCCTCCTGCTGCTTGCAGAGCCAACCTTTGCACCACTGCCCAGCCTTCCTAGGAACATTTTTCTCAACCAGACCAAACATCTTATTTCCTGTTAAGTCTCAACACTAAGTATGTGAAGAAAAAAAAAACAAAAACCTGAGTAAATGAGTAAAAACTGGACAGGAGTCGGTAAAATGAATGACACAAAGCATTTTACATTTTAGAGGGAATTTCGAAAAACGTAGGTAGATATTTAAGAGAAGACATACATACCGGTTAGAAGAATGGCACCCTCAGATACCAGAGACTGATGGACTGACTGACAGACAGACAGACAGACAGACAGAACAGACTGACAGGCAGACAGAACGGCAGCTATACAGTAAGAAGGCGTTTTATACTGGAGGGTGTGTCTGTCTCTGTGCACGCATGTACTTCGATAGCCGAGTATACAAGAATAACTGTTGACAAATGTCTATGGGAACAACTGTGCAGATGTATGTGTGTGGTCAAGGCTTGGGGGGTGGGGGGGGCACCAGTGGATTAGGCAGGGGCCGAAAGATGAGCGCCTCATAGGATTAGGAAGAATAGATGGGTGACTTCACTGGACAAATGGAGAGATGTCACAGGCCGGGGTTGAGTGTAACAAACTGGGTGTGCATGAGTTCATGTGTGTGTGTGTGTGTGTGCTCAGGCAGCTCCTGAGGAAATCCAATAAATCTGAACTCGCCCTGTTTTTTGTTTTTTTTTGGCTGCAGTGCTGAAAACTTGTGGCTGTTCTAGCGTCCTGTAATTTGTGTGTACCTCCCTCCCTCACAACTTTTGACTAATTAAAAATGAAAGCCACCAACCTTGGCATAGGAAACCCATCAAAAAGTAAGAGAAAAATAGTATCTTCTTGTTTGGAGAACAACATACCCTTTTAACATCCTTTTTCTCCTCTGTGCATAGTGGCACAGGGGTAAACAAAGGGGTCACTTTCTTGAATGCTGATAATCTTAAATGAGGACTACTGTGAAAGAACTGATGTATGCGAAGGGAGGAATTCATATTGAAAAGATGAAATGATACAAAACATGACCAGGCAGGGAGGGTTCAAATTCTTTTTTAACCATATCTAAAAAAAAAATGACTCCTCCTAGGTGGTGCTGAGAGGCTTAGTAGCTAAGTTTAAAACTGTAGTAAGTTGTTTGTTGGTGTCACGGAGCATTTAAAGGTGCTTATTTTAAGTCTTGAATGCATATGAAAATGTGGCACTTACTGTAATTCCTTAAACATTTACTGTAATGCTCCCCAAATGAACCCTTTTTGATGGTCATTAATTTCCTGCCACACTCTGTTATTAATTTACTGTGATTGTAAAAACACACACCAGGTCACTATCTATGAGAAAATCAAGGAGAAGGTATGGAATGTAACAGGCATGTGCAGAAATAATAGAGGAGCGTGAGAGAGAGAGCGAGAAAGAGAGAGTCATCCTGATCCTGAAATAGAAAAGTGACGACATCACGCATTCGTTTCTTCCATCAAAGGGGAAGTTTCCGGTTCACTGAAAGAGCAACTAGATGGGCTCTAACCTCACGCACCTTAACCCACCTTTTAAAAGAGTTTGAAAAATGAAAGTTCAACATCCCGCTGTTTTAAGACTGCTTTCATTTTAATTCTCTGAGTATCTGATAGAATGAATTAGACCTACAGTCAGTTATAATTACCTGGTGGACCTGCCTCACTACACACGTCACACTGAATGATAGTCAAGTCACTTGTTGCAAAAACATGAACGGACACAACATAAGGAAAAAAAATATTGTATTATAACTTCTTTAGACACATTTTTTATACAAACGGAGTGACTTGTTTTTAGTTCAGGAAGAGACCACAGGCATGGTGACTGTAAGGACCTGAAAAACACGTGAACATTAAGCATGTTTGTGTTGGCTGCAGCTTCTCCTTCGGTGTAAAGCGTTCGCTGTATTTTTGTGTGTTTCGTACCTGTGTGCTGCTGTTGTATTGTGCGAAACTGCTCTCCTGGTCGACGAGAAGGGGATGGAAGATATCAAGATGGTAGAGCGAAGGCCGAGCCGTTAACACCAACCTGTCCTCTCCGACATCCAGAACCAGAGAACGAGATGAAGTCTGTGTGTAAAGACATGTGTACATTTTCTTACCTTTCTCAACATTCTTAGTTTAGGCTCATTTCCTCTGCAGGAAGTTTTATCTTTTTAAAAATCTAGTCCCATTTGTGCCCAAATTACTCAAAGGAAAGCTATATGAAGTTGAGCCAAGTGGGTATAAATAAAAAGTTGAACTTCTACTAAAAACCGATAAATTCCAATTGTGTGTGTGTGTGTGTGTGTGTGTGTGTGTGTGTGTGTGTGTGTGTGAATCTCACCACTCCAGGTAATTTTATTTCTGCAATGAGGGTACTCTGGAGCACCAACAGGAGGTCCTACAAGCAAAGTGAACTCTGGTCTGGAGAAAAGGGTGAAAATGAGATTTGAATTAGGAGCTGAACGTAATCCATAAAATTTGTATTCATTAGTAAAAACATCATTTATAACTCTTAAGCGGGGGGAAAAAACAAAACGAAACAAAACCTCGAACCTTTTAGCTGCAGCGTCGGCGTTTTCTCTAAAAAAGAACAGATCATGATGTTGTTAAAAACCCCATGTGTGTGTAATTAACAACCAAACAGTTTGATTACAAACAGATGGATCAACAGTAAACAAGAGATTAGAAATGATGAACTATTCACTAAAATCATGATGTGTGTCAGGAAAAGGGGACCGTATGTTGTTCAAACACGACAATAAAGATAAAGACTTTTCTCTATGTTATCATCTTTGCAGGGACTAGATGCTTTTATTTTTCATCTTTTTTCCAAGAAGGCCTGAGATCATATGTTCGCGTCTCCTTTGTAGCTTAATTTCAGTTGTGAGTTCAGACACAGATAAACATACTGGGAGTGCAGCTCTTGAATCACGGGCTTGACCTTGGTCCGGATGTCCTGCGTACTCAGAGAACCCAGGAATTTTCGATTCTTTAGCACCTTCCACTCTAAAGACCCAATTACACGACAAAAAAAAAGATGAATAAAAAGGAACAGCCTGGATGAACAGTAAGTAAAACACATAAAATCATACCTCTACTCAGTTCCAGATTGTATTTGTTCTCCAAACCCTCGACTGACACCAGGATAATAAACTGCTGGAACAGGGGATCCTCCTGCGAGTGAACATGGCCACACTTTAGAACGTTTAGATGCTTTTCAGATCAGTGTGATATGTTCTTCCATCTTGCATGTTTAAAAGATTTTTTTTTAAAGCAGCACACAGTGCAGACTGAGTCCATCTGAAATGATGTACAATTACGTGCACAACCGACAGCCTCCCAAACCCGTCCATCCAGAGCACAATGGTTATTTTAATTATTTTTTAAATATAATAACAATTTTAAATATAATAACAACTCAAACCTATAAAAGCCGTATGGTAGGTTAGTAACTATACTCTTTGCACCTGAATCATTATATGACCCAGTTGTAAATGGTTAATAGATAACTCAAACATGATTTGAACTACAGTGAACCCTCGCTATAACGCGGTTCATCTTTCGCGGCTTCGCTGTTTCTGATTGTTTAGTGCAGTTTTTTTAATGCTTTTTTTTAACGGCATATTGTGTTCTGCATCCTGATTGGCTGAGGGACTGACCAACGTGTACAGTCTCCGCGCCTCGTCTCTGTACAGCTTGCCAAATTTACGTTTGCAAATTTTCTCCATGACAAAACCCAAAATGTTGACGAAACCTTCTGCACCGGCAAAGGCACCTGAGAAGGCGTCCAGAAGGAAGAGAAAGGTGATGAATATTGCAGAAAAGTTAAACTTCTGGACATGTTGAAT
>CAAE01014674.1:773325-823784 GCA_000180735.1 Tetraodon nigroviridis | reverse complement strand
CTGCGCTTTCACCACACAGTTCATCCGGAGCTTCATCAACAGCAGCTGGGTCGACAGATATAAGGAGCCTGCGCCCCCACACATGGTCACCATGATCTGGTCGCTCATTGTCTCTCTGTACGGCCTCGGAGCATTTTTTGGCTCTCTTAGTATCAATTTTGTGTCACGCATGCTGGGAAGGTGTGTAAAAAATTAAAAAAAACCCCGCTCAGAACATGGGTGGTGGTCCAAACAGGCTGCTGTTGCTCTGTTCTCAGGAAAATGGCGGCAGTCTGCAACGGCGGCATCTGTGTCGCCGCGGGGGGGATCATGCTGGCCAGCAAAGCGGTCGGATCCTATGAGATGATCATAGCGGCGCGGACGCTGTACGGCTTCTCCGCTGGTGAGACTCCGCGGGAGGCGTGTGGGATGATGCCCCCGAGGTGGCTTTTGTGCTTGTCTGATTGGCCCTACCGCAGGTCTGGGGCAGGGCATCCATCTGATGTACCTGGCAGAGATCTCACCCACCAACATCAGAGGGACAGTCTGTCAGAGCGCCGCCACCTTCTTGTCTCTGGGCAAACTGTCTGCTCAGTTTATCGGACTAAGGTCAGTGGTCAAGATGGATTCCGGAGCTTCACTAGCGTGTGTGTGACAGTTCGGGTCCTCATTTTATAGAACGTGGATGTGTATATCGTTTTTCCCTCCAGTGAGATCCTCGGGCAGGAGGATCTGTGGAACATCCTCCTCTTTATTCCTGCACTCTTCTCTGTGGTTCAGATCCTGGGGCTGCCTTTTCTTCCGGACGCTCCCCGATATTTGTTTATTGAGAAAGGTGATGAAAAGGCCTGCAAACAAGGTTGGTTGGGATTCCCTGGGTGCAAACCTTGGATGAACTGAGCCCCAAAGCAGCTCCATTAGAGTCTAAAAGCCTCGTGCCACCTGAGGCTTAAGCCAGGAACAGGCTTGCTTTACAACTTTGGCAGAGCAAAAACAGGATGCATTTAAAACAGCTGTCATGGATGTGACGAGTATTAATAAGGGAAAGCAGGTTTTTATTCAATTTTTATTATTATATGGTTTTTACTCTGTTTATTTTGGGTCCCGGTGATACCTCCTACCGGCCAGATCTGGAATTGCACGTGTTTATAATTTTCCATCATTTTTAAAATTTATTCTTGAGCTGTTGGAACGTGTCCTGTTAATCATTCCCATTGTGTAAAAACGGCACCAGTGTTTTATTTTGCACGCCTGATTTTTCCCAGCCCTCCAGTCTCTCTGGGGTGAAGGCGAGTACAGAGAAGAGATAGATGAAATGCTAGCAGAGCACGCGGCCCTTGAAAGGGCCCCGCCGAAGAGCACCCTGCAGTTCTTGAAGGACCAGGACGTCCGATGGCAGCTGGTGTCCATCTCTGTGATCGTCTGCTGCAGCGTGCTGTCTGGCATCTCTGTGGTAATGACGCAGACACGTTTTTCAAACACTCATCTGTAGCTTCCCAACACTGATGGGCAGGCTCCTTCTTCTTCTCTTGCAGGTCACCATCTTCTCCTACGACATCCTGCTGCGCTCAGGAATACCGATAAATAAAATCCGATACATCACTGTGGGTCAGGGACTGTGCGACACTTTAACCTCCATCTTCTGCGTGAGTGATGCCTGATAAGGTGCATCTGTATCTGACGCCCATCACCCTGTGCGCTGTGTCCGTTTGTTCTCAGGGGCTGCTGATTGAGCGCGCAGGGAGGCGGGTGATGTTGTGGGGGGGTTTCGGCGTCATGTCCGCCACCATGGTGCTGATCACTGTCATGCTCCAGCTGCAGGTAGGGTCAGGGTTGGGGCTCAGAATGGTAAAAATCGTAAGTGTAAACAATCACCGATCATGTGACATCGCCTCCCTGCAGCATTCTCACTTTTGGGCTTCATATGTGACGGTCATCTTGATCATGCTCCTGATCATCTTTAACGGAGGGGCTGGTACGTGCGCCACACAGCTCAGTGATGGTGGAGGCCCCCTCGCTGACCTAACGTGACCTCTGGTTCCTCAGGAGGAGTGGGGATGACACTCAACGGTGAGCTCTTCGTCCAGTCTGACCGCCTGGCAGCGTTCGCCGTCACAGGCAGCCAGCGTTACCTGTTGTTCTCAGTGGTGGGCATGACCTTCCCTTTCCTCATCGTGAGTACAAGCATCACTGATCGCTGTCAGCTATGTTTAGATGTTTGAATTCCTGAGCCGTCTTTGTCTCTTTTTTGTGTCCCAGAAAGCCCTGGACTCGTACTGCTTTCTGCTGTTCTCCTGTGTCTGCACGGTCGGCTGTCTTTACACCTTCTTCATCCTGCCGGAGACCAAAGGGAAGACCATGATGGAGATCTCCAATGAGTTTAAAGCAATCACCATCTGTGGCAAATCCAAAGAAGAGAAGGGAGCGGAGACCAAATTCTGAGAGGCGGATCGTACAAAAGAACGCTGGTGTACGGGGATGGGGGAGCACCGTTGCAGCCCATCCAGGGGGAAAAACACTGGATTAACGTGGCAACGAGCAAGACAAAAAGAAGCCTTAATTCTAATGATCAGGTCCCAGGCAACCCAGGAGGCAACTGCAAAACAAGAAG
The DNA here is from genome assembly GCA_000180735.1 of Tetraodon nigroviridis. NCBI lineage: Eukaryota > Metazoa > Chordata > Actinopteri > Tetraodontiformes > Tetraodontidae > Tetraodon > Tetraodon nigroviridis. The sequence goes on along the minus strand of CAAE01014674.1, from coordinate 821,194 downwards.
TCCTGTTTTACTGCTTACAAAGACAACACCCGATACAGGATCTCCAACATTTGAATACACCAAAGAGCTAAAAGAATAAATAAAAAGTAATTAACAAAGTACCTTTAAAAGAAACCCCAAATTGGGCTGAATTTCACAACCATCTAAAAATAGAATATTGGACTGTGATGTCAATAACTGTGTTGGGTTTTTTAATCCTCCTTGTGAGCTAATTTATTTAATGGCTGTGGAAACGAACAAATGAAACAAGTAGAATAACCTTGCTGCAACTTTGTTTACCGTTTTAAAACCATGTGAGTCTTCACATACTTTAGTTGACTCTTCTTTAACCTTCCAGCAGCTTACTAATTTTTTGTCGTGCTTTTTTACCACTGAAAGATTTAATAGAGTATTAGGGTGGAGAATCCATCATCAACTTTTTATGATCTAGTGGTACAGTTTATAGTCCTAACTTCAACTTTCTGTCCGCAGATGGCGACATTGACTCGCTATAGACTGAAAGACCCGTAAAAGGCCAACTGTTTTCAGCAGCATTTGGTAATCAACACTGCCAACCATCAAATGAGCTGAAACCACAATAAAAAAGACAATGATTATAAACCTGACCAAAAAAAAAAAAAAAAAAAGTATGGGTCTTTGAAAGACAGCTTCCGGACCTAGGAGAGGCTCTACTGACTTATGTGTTTCCTGACTGAGATCAACAGATATCAAAAGAAATCGAAAGAGTAGAAAGTCAGGAGAGAGGAAGAGAAAGAGCTAAACAAAAATATGAGACGAAGAAAAGAAGGAAGGAGGTAGAGAAGGAGCTAGAAGGCAGAAAAAAGAACAAAAATGGGGGACACAAACAGAGGAGCACGATAAATGGAATGTAAATGATGATTATTAAACAGCCGAATGTTATATGCGGTTTTTGTTTTCGTCCTTTCGTCCAGCATCTATATCAGGAGTGTGACTAAACACACACCCAACATTTGCATGCAGAGCAACAGTGCCAGAGGAATTTGGTCTGGCTCCATCTTTAAAGGCTGCCTGTAACCGATGAGGCTCTTTATGTTGTTGCCTGTGAAGGTAGAACCCAGGCAGAGCAAAGAGAAGGGTGAAACCAGGGCCACCGCTCCTCTTCCTCACCGTTGTCTGTGCAAATCAGAGCGCTGTTCCTGGTGACATGAGTCTCACCTTCGTAAACCACGGGGTGATTTCTGGGCACGTCGATGGGCTCATGAACCTGGTGTGAGCCACATGAACGTGGTTAGAGAATACAACAACGGCGGCTCACAGGGCGCCTCGGAATTCCACACGATTGTCAGTTGTCTCTCCACAGGATCTGCTTTGTCTACGAGGAAGAGGAGCAGATGTCAGGGGGATTAGCAGCTCGCACTGACACTTGGGATGGCCTCACTCCTGAGTCGCTTGTCAAATGGCCCCCATAAAGCTGTCAGTACCCCACCCGTACAGTGAATTGATGGTGATGTCGCCAGGTCATCATATTAGAAAGAATAAAGACATCTGTCCTCCGTTTCTGCAACTTGGTGAATAAAAAGCAAGAACTGCCTTTGAGTGGCGGCTGAGCGGTGAAAAGTCTGGCGTGTAAATCAGACCGTAAAGATAATCTGCAGCATCGCAGAGTGGCTGTAAGATCATCCGCACCCGAGCCCTCTGAGCTGGAGATGGTCCCGTCCATCATCTCTGCAGATCGATGAAAAAAAAAGAGTGACACTCCTGGTGTGTGAATCACCTGTACATCAGCGGTGGGTTTCGTACTGGATGACAGCCAGGAAGGTCAAGGGGCCTCCGCTGTGGCCCTGGGCCCGTTGGAGCTGCGGACCACAACCGCGGCAGCACTTGGTTGGACAAACACTGAAAGGACCGATCTTCTGAGCGTGGCTGGGAGAGAAAACCAGGCCTAATGGGGGCCTCCGTGGGGAGCGATTCTGAGCCCTCCTGCCCTTATCTCTGCGCTGTGCAGGAGCAATATTGGAAGATATTTGCTGAGTCGGACAGTAAAGGCCAAAGGTCAGGTGTGAGGGTGTAATTCAGGATCAGTGGTTTGTAGGAAGCATATAGAGATGGCGCAGAGTCATCAACACAACACATTTTCACAAAGCACAAGCGACATGAGAGCAGACCCATGTTCTACAAGAGCCCCAGGTTTATCAAGTTCACCAGCAGATTTACAATATAAGAGCGGATGGTGTGTTATTTAAAGCACAGTGCGGAGTATGGGGGAGTGTCGCTTACAGTAAGGGGTATCAGTCAGAAAAATATAGATTAAAATCTTATATGCACAAGAGTGCTCATGTATGTGAGCTGGCTGCTTGTGTGTGTGTGTGTGTGTGTGATAAATACACTGTGGCATTCATTTGTAAATTGAATCAGGCTTTTTTAGAGCACAGCTGTGATACAAGGATCATTCTGGTCTCTAGAGGAGATAATAATGGTTTTTAGATTTTAGGGGTTTTAAGGGTCCTTCAAAACAGCTTTAACTACTTCTCACATACGAGGGCTGCAATGTTGCACATAAAGGGGATTTTTGATAAACAACTGGATCCGGGAACCTGGATCATCTGAGTCATCTGCTTTTGTGACCATTCAGACAGTTGTGAAGATTTCTCTTTGCTCAGACCATTTGGTTTCTCTCCAGGCAAAGACAAAGCAGCTTTTTCTGATTTCGTGAATCATCTGTCCAGTGGAAAACAACGCTTCCTTCGCGTCAACAAGAACTTTGTTACCATGTTGTTTGGCAGCAGCGGCAGCCACACACGCCGCACGGATCGGATTTTCTGGCAGACCCCGCATGTCCGACACCCTGACTGTCACAATTAGGAGCTTCCCCAGGGCTGGAGGATTATCTCCCCTCATCCGCTACCTTGAATATGACAGGTGCTGACTGGGAACATATGGCTCCAATCACTGGCCCCTCACACTGCGACAGCCTCCACTTGTTGATTGAACAAAAAGCTGAAAAACTGAGCCTCCGGTGATTAATAAAGGAGCCTATTTCAATCAGCTCCTTTTTTTGGAAGACATTTGACCAATTCTGAGCTGATTTCATCAGTTTACAACCCATCGTTATCATCAACACTCACGCTAATCACGTATGGTGACTTTTGACACCCACCGGGCAATGATCATGCATGTTTCGAACAAGGAAGCGCCTTGGAGGCCCAGGTTAGGTGAAATAAACATTCTCACCAGCTTTAGCGTTCGAGTGCCTCTAATAGATGGGCAGCTGCACACCTCTCTAAAGATGTGTGGATTATTAGAGGCTAGAGGTGATAATCCCTGCACCACATGGACGTCAGAGGCAATCCGATTTACACTATGACACCGCTTAACACAGCTACAACATGTTGCACCCTCTGTGGATCATTGAGGAACGAATCTGCTCATTTAGCAGCCCTGGTGAGGGTTTAGAAAGGCAGAGTAGTTGCTACGTGAGAGAAGAGTGAGACGACAGTGAGTCTCAGCAGTTTTCAGCCGTTTAAATAGTTGAACATGTGAGCACCCTGTAATTACAAAAGGCTGATGCCATAAACCCCAACACGCGTCATGTGACCTACAGTGGTGAGCTATGCGCGACACCCAAACATGACAACCTCACCTCGGTCATCGCCACGCACACAAACACACACACCCACACCCACACACACACCAACAGCCTCCAAAGTGTCACTGAAATAATATTTTATTCCAAATGCAGCACCAGATCAGCCAAATAAATCATGCATAACTTTTTTTTTTCATTTACTATCTCTACATTAAAGATATTTAATACAATAATGTTTCTATCCATACAAAATATAAAAATATGTGAGGCTACTTTTACAACCATATTTACACAGACCTCCTTAACTTAATTCAAATTATTAAATCTTTCAACTATGTACACACTACAATTTGCAGACAACAGGAAATATAGTTATTATATCACAGGGCTTGAAAAAAAAATGTATTTAACTGTGAAAAAAAACCTGCGCATTCAGATGGGAAAAAATGTGATTTGTGCACGTAACCGAAAGCCTAAACACTCAAGTAACACTACAATGACCAGAGACGCTAACACAGCTGCGCTCTCGCCGTTTGCCATCACATAATGTTCAACAGTTCACAAAGCTGAATGCACGGACTCGTTCATCCGTTTACTGTATTTTCTCTTTCGGATGGAGGATGTAAATCTGCAGGGATGTATTGTATTTGGATTAGGAGATGATACAGTTCTTGCTTTTTCTGCGCTTGCGGGCGTGTAGGTGCCCGCTGCGGCCGGACCCTCCCATCCCTGTGCCGTTGTACTTGTGGACAAGCTCTTGGCTGCTGAGGTAGCGCAGCTGCACGGGTTTGGGGATGGGCTCACCCAGGAAGTATCCCTCATCCTCCGATTCGGAAGAGGAGGAACAGGTGGAGCACCAGCCGTCGTCGTCGTACTCATCCCATGAATATCGGTTCAAGCCGGTGCGTCGGCCCGCCCCGGGGTTCTGAAGAGTCAGATCGGACGTCGTTCTGGGACACTGCCTGAAGGGTTGAGGTTGATACCTTCCAACTCCTCCTGCACCAAACCTGTCCCTGGAGCTCCTCGGAGGTGGGAAACGGTCGTAATCCTCACACACGCGCAACAGTGGTCTTTCCTGCGGCCGCGATCTTCGATCGGCCACCAAATTGAGGGCGTTCTCCGAGCGGGAGCGGCGGGACCTTCGGAAATGATGGTGGTGGTGATGGTGCCGGCGCCTCTGGGGAGTATCTTCGGGAACGCCTAGATGAACATTTGCCGCTCTCCCACCTTCGCCACTGACGTGACGCTCACTGATGGGCGGAAGGCGGGCAGCACTGACGTTCCCCACCAGACTCAACCTGTCCTCTTCCTGGAAGAGGAAACCAGGCGGTAAACGAGTCTTACCCACACCAGCGGGCTCACGGTACTGCATCTGATACTGGGTGGAGCGCGCAGGATCAATTTCCATGTAGGGTTTAGCGGCACTCAGGCTGTGGATGGACTCGGAGCTCTGGAACTGCACTGAGGACTTAACAGCGTCTTTGCTGCTCTTTGCCAACAAGTTTATTCCAGAGTCTTTGCTCAGGTCAGGCATTGAAAAACGGGAAAGGTGCTCCTGATGCTTCCCCTTGCTGTCTGCCGGGTTACCTGTAAGAAACATTTCTTGCATCACTACAAACTGGTACGAACATTTATTTGGTGAAATTTTTGCTAATTTGACCAAGTGTGGACCCACCTGCAGCATCGGGCACGGACAAGGACTCCATGGATCCTCTCGGGGACTGCTCCAGTGGGCTCAGAGGCTCGTTAAAATTAAGTGCATTGATGGGGTTCCGACTTCTTGCCATCTGCGCTGCGGTCGGAGGCCCCCCGTCTCTGTCCCTCTGAAAGCCGTGCAAGCTGACGGAGCGTTTTTCAGAGGAGAATCCGTTGTGCTGGTTAATGTGGGAAACCTCTGTGAAGCTCTTTTGGCTCCTGAGCTTAGGTGGGCAGTAGTCGTCTGGAGCGGGCTGCTGGAACCACGCTTCGTTGAACGAGTGGCCCTTCAGAGCTGAAATGGGCGGTCTCCTCAACTCTCCCTTCTCCGCCACCCTGTGGTCCGGCGGCTGGCTGCTCCTTCCGGAGCAGCTGGGGTTAAAGGCAGTTCGGACGTTGCACTGGCTGAGGAGCTGCAGAGGAGTGGGACGGCTGGCGTTCGGGTCCGATCGGGAATCGTAATTATCCTCCTCGCCCGCCTGCTCTTGGCTCTGCCAGGCCGGCGGCTCACGGGTCAAACTGGGGGTCTGGCTGGAGAGACTTAGAAGGTCCATTTGTACAGACAACGGGTCCACCTCCCCGGAAAACCTCTGGCTCTGCGCTCCCCCTCCTCCGGATGCACTCTTTGCAGTCTTTGAGCTGTGTCTCGACTCTCTGGTGGAGCGAGCACTCTGGAACGCTGAATCGGATGAATCCGAGCCGTTGGGCTCCTCGCCCAGGCTGCAGGAGCGTGAACAGAAGATTTGGCCTTGCTTAGGTAGGAAAGGCTGCCCCAGCAGAGAGTGTTTGCAGCGGGCGCAGCAGAAGCAACCCTCCGTGGCGTGCCAGTGCTGCCCGTCATACGTCATCTGGCCTTGGTCGATGCCTGCGAGAGACCCACAGGGATTATGCTTAAAGAAGAACGTGGCATATTCCCACATACACAGTTACAAAATATACACCATTCCTTTACTGAAGCGCATGAAATGAAACCATTATACCTCTTTTTTTTTTAAATGGTGTTTTATGAGAAAACAATACTAATTTCCATGACTGCGTTGGATGTGAGACTAAAGCTGCAGGTTTTCCCCATGAGGGAAAACTCATTAGTAACCTGCGCTGGGTAAAGATTTGACATCGTCAACTGGCTTTGCAGTTGTTGCAAGATAAAACGGCGCATGAACACGTTAGCTGGGGGCCAAAAGGTGCTTTCCTGCAGCTCCATCCCAGAAGGTCACCCGACAGACTCGTGAAAGACAACTGGTAAATTTGTATGCTTTCTGTTAACTGGTACACCTTTATCCTCATCACCCCAGTCAGAGCAGTCCTTACACCTCTCCAGCAATATTAGGTCTACTGGTGTTGGCCTGACGTGGTGCTGAATAATGCTGTTTGGATTAGCGGTGGCAGACGCCTGGTGGCGGCGCGGCGTACCGATGTGCTCCCCGCAGGAGTCGCAGTACTCGGCGTAGAGAGACTCGAAGCAGGAGCAGCAGTACGGTCGTCCCTCCTTCATGATGTAGCGCTGGCCTCCCAGCACGGTCTCGCACTCGAAGCAGCAGAAGTGCTTCATGTGCCAGTGGCGACCCTCGGCCTCGGTGCACTCATCTGCAAAGATGATCTGCCAGAGGAGAATACGAATGAGCGTCATTCATCACACCTGAGTGGAGATAGAGCCTTAGCTGGGTTATTAGCGCGGACAGACGGGACAAAGGTTCCGCTCGGCTCGCCCTCCATCGCTCTAAATGTGAACCATTTTCTCCCCCATGGGTTAGCGCTCTTAGATCATCCCATTTGTCACCGAGGCTAATGTGCGTAGGTGCTCGGTGAGATCTAGATGGTGCTTTTCCATTTAATCACGCTCTTAAACACACCAGGGTACCATTTAAATACTAACAGTGTCCTTGTACCTGTTTGTGCTAAGAGACACTCGGTGTTAAAGACCTGAGAACAGCAGCAGGTGTGAAACAAGCCCACCTCATCGCAGGCAGTGCAGCGGGGCTTCAGCCTCTCAGCATGGTGCCTGCCGCAGAAGATCTTTCCTTCCTGGTAGAAGTAGATGAGGTCCACCAGGAGCTCTTTGCACACGCTGCAGACAAAGCAGGCGGGATGCCAGCACACGCCGTGACCTGCCCGGGATGCAAATACCGCGATATCGCCGCCATTTATCTGGCCTCCGCACTTGAAAGAGAAGGAAGGCGGATTGTGATAAAGCAGTTCAGACAGTTCACGATTTAGATTCAGACATTTTCTCTTTCCATTACTAAACTCTGGCTTGACTAGTTTATCACCGCATGCTATCAGATTTTATGGCCCATCAGTAATTTTCTTCCTTCAGACTTTGGTATTTTCTAAAAAAAAATTTCAAACAACCTTAGAAATTCCCCCTGTTAAAGGCAGCGGCAAGTGTTTCGTGAGCTAATTTACTCAAGATGTGCACATTCGGTGTAGGTGGCCGTGGTTTTAAAGTAGGTCTACGTTTTAAAGCAAAAAGCTGATGCTGGATATCTGAACCAACATCTTTGCTTCAGCCTTGCTGACCCAAATATAATAGTGCCTTTGGTGCCATTTAATTAGAGTCCTTAATACAGATCTGATATTTCTTCTATAGCAATGCAGGATTTGGAACCAGAAGCAAGGCTGTTACCAAAAACACACAGCCGTCCCTGCCCCGTTGGCAACAAACACCTTGTTTCTACACGTTGTTGGTGTATAAATGTAACTAAAAATAAGAGTTCTTTTCATTTCATGGAAGGAAATCACTGCCAAAACAGACCCACAGCAATGAGTTGACAGTAAGTTGTGTGAGTGTTGTTTCACATGAATACTGGGCTAAATTAGGAAAGTATTTCTATACAAGGACAGACGGACGCAGAAGGATCCCTGAAGGACAACGAGGGGGCGAAGGACCTTACATTTGAGTGATGGATGGAAGGATAAAAAGTCAATGCAGTACAGATGTGTAAAGGTAAACGGGCTGAAAAGATAAACACAAGAGAGCGCTGAAGAGGAGAAGGTAAAAGGTTGCAGGAAAAGATTTAGAGGGCCAGGAGAGATACAATCCAGTTACCCAAGACACAGAAAGGAGGACAAGGAGGGTGGGAATTTAATCAATACACACTTTCAATAGTAACCTCCATCATTTATGTGCAAATCTACTGAGTGAAGGACAAACACACAAACATTGGCAACCCAAGACGGAGAAAAAGAAGATGCAAGATGTTCCTTTAAATAATGGTCTGAGGTGGGAACAACAGTCATGCTGCTTTCATACTGTCCCTGCCCTTTACACATCAACACAATCTAACAAAGCCTTCAAAGGCCAGCAGGTGCTTTCAGTTTTCATCCCTCATCTTTGTTTTTATTCCTCCAGTCTCGTCTTGCGGCTCCTCTCTCTTTCTGCCGCTTTCCTTTCATTTCTTATCTTCGAAATGCATATTTTAAAGGTCAGAAAAGGGGGGAAAAAGACACTTTTTTTCCATAATGCTGATCTGACCGACCTGTTCGCAGATGGCTCCCGTCATCGTCACGGGAAACGGCCGGACATTTCCCCGGCCCAGGTTCTCCCGTTTGCGCTGGTTACTGAAGAGCTTCAGTTCTCGTTTTTCCTCGTCATCCAAGCTGTTGCAGTAGCGTACCTGCAGCCAAAGACGCCAGCACACGTTTGCGGTAAATCTAATATCAAAGTCAACAGGTCTTGTGTGCGTTAGCGTGCCGGACAAAGAGTCTTTGTGGTCCGACCTGGGAAAAATGTTACTCTGGTCGAGGGGTCTCCAAAATGATTTACAGAGAGGGATAAAACATGCCGGGAGTCATTCTTCAATCAGCATCTCATTAAATTTCATATTTTCCATTCTAAGGAACCGAGATAAAAGCTCTGCGCTGCACAAATGAGAAGAAAATGAAGTATCTATCAAAGCCCTGCCAAATAAAACCAGAGTTCTGGATTCGCAAACAACTGGACTCATTTTTCATGTGAGTTGTGGGTTTCTGTGACAAAATGTGGTTTGCAGACCAGACGACTCTGTCAGGGGTTTTCTTTGATTCATGTGGCCGCCCATATTAGCTCATCACACTGAGCTGACTTTGACATTTCCAGTTACAAGAAAAAGGTTCATGCCTAAAGCAGTCACATGGGGTGACCAAATGAATACAAATGATCATCTGTACTACAGCTCTGAGTGTGTGGATGTGTGTGTGTGTGTGCTGTTGGAACAGTTGGAACTTACCTCGTTGTCGTGTGGCGGGAGCTGGTGGAGCAGCTGTTTGATGCGGTATTTCTCTCCTGGGCTGTTCACGTAGGGCACCTTGTCCTCGGGTAACGAGCTGTAGTAATGATGAACCTGTGCGTGCGCACACACACACACACACACACATACACACACACACACACACACACACACACACACACAAGCACAAAGATGACGACACTGATAACTGTAGCATAAAAACCTCAAATGCACTCAGGCTGCAGCAAGTTCCCATTTGCATTAGTTAGAATGATTAATCGAGCCTCCTCTGGTCGTGTCACGCATCTGAAGAGCTGATGATAAAAGAGACGAAAGCCTCCTTCATTATGATGAGCAGTCTGGCATTTTTATTAAAAAGAAAATAAAGTTACTCATTACTGCTCATATTCAATTAATCACCAAAGGGGCGGGGTGGGGGGGTTTGGGTTTTTACACAAGAAACCATTTTGATTCATGGTACATGAATCAAAATGGTTCATCACATGACATAAAACAATAAAAAGAACATTCACAGTGAGGAACCATGGTGTCAAACCTATTCTTTACCCCAAAAACATGAGCGTGGGGAGAAGCTACTCAGCCCATCTTTACAGGGAACAATGTGTCTTAGCTCTTGTTGATTAGATTTTTACTGAACTTCCACATAGTGTGAGGGGTAATAGAGGTCAGAGAGGGACTATGAAGAAGACCCATCATAAAATAGAAAGTCCATCTTAACAGGTGAAAGACCCAACTGAACACCAGCACACGAGTGTGAAGGCCACGGAAAGCCGCTGACCAGGCCACAAAAATGTGACGACTCGACGTTGTTCCTGGCATTGATGCAGCCCATCACGCAAAAAACAGATGTGCGGGTCTCTGAATTCCAACTAAAAGTGTCCCCTCACGAAGCGAAACGGTATTAAAGCTGGTCACGCCACGCGTCGGGAGGATTTCCTTCAAGCCCGTTCGGTGTCGGGATGAAGGCGAGGCAGGAGGCTCTTGTTGGGACTGTAACCTAATTCCTTTCACTGTTTTAGTTGGCTCCCTCTCGCGCTGGCGAGGGAGGCGGGATCCGTGTCCAGCAGCGCTGCCCCGGACGCCAGAGGCACTCAGGATAGTCCATGAAAGAGTGACTGTAGTGGAAGCTGGAGAACCCAAAAATCTCCTCTGGCAGTTTGGATGCAAAATTCAAAGACAAAAGCGTTGCAACGTGGAGGAGGGGCACAGCTGGAGAGGAAGAAGCTTGTGATAATAACTAATCAAAAGCACATAGAGCCGGAGCAACACTTCAGACTGTACTAACAAGTCTAATGCAAATATGACTTGGTGACAACAGCGATTGCTTCGCGCAGCTGGTTTCGTTGCTGTTAATGGCGAGGCAGCCCGAGGAAAAGGGTGAGGGGCCGCAGCCAGGAGACGCTCCTCACCCATCCGCCTAACGGTGGTTAGTGACACAGCGAGATCGCTGCTGCTGTCGTCATCGGGGTTTGGGGGGGGGAGTCCCACTCTTGCCACCTCAGCCGCTGTCAGCGATGTTGCAGAAGCAAATTCCATGTGAACATTGGAGGCTGAGGGTCTAATTTGGGTGTGTGTGTGTGTGGGTGTGTGCTGCTGCAGTCCTGCAGAGCAGACTGCACTGCTCCGTACGTGATGGCAAACAAAAGAACCAGGCTTGGCACCAGAAGCTGCAACTTGGCACCGTCTGAGGAGCCAAAGAGGATGGAGAGAACAGAGCTGAGGAGCTCCTCCTTCTCCTCCTCCTTCCATGTCTGCCGCGGGGCATGGGGAGGAGAAAGCTTCATATTCTTTTATTGAATTAGATCTTTAGTGAGTTAGTACATCCAAAATGAAGATTTTCTATTAAGATTTGAATTATCCCTCATAATTGTCAAATAAAGTCTATCAGATTGCAAACACAGCCTGGGTCTGGTGTCTCTGCTTACACCACCGACGTTGGGGCTGAATGGCAGGCTCATGCGCGGCCCCGGATCCCCACGGGAGAAACCTAAACCCACAGTTTAGATCCTGGAGATTAGTTCTGTGTTTACCATCTCCCTCTGTTCCCGCTGCGTCTTTACCTCGTCCGCATAAAGGCGGGGTGCTGAAAAGCCCCACACCGGGAGCACTTCCGCTCCTCGGCTAGAAGGTCGCACGGCGTGTTTCCACAGCTTGAACGACTCCAGGAAAAAAAAAAAAAAAAATCTTCAGCTGTAGAGACTTTGCAACCGTCCCTTTAACAGCTCTTCTTGTTTCCTGATTTTTTCGCCTTTCGGTAAACGCCCCAGCAGCTCCTGTTATTTTTAATGGCTCCAGAAGTCGCACACGATCCGGCCTGAGCCTAATTGAGTCGAGGGTTAGACATGTGACCCTGCAGGGGAATGAAAAATAGCTGCCCCCAAAGGTGAAACTGGGGGCTGGGCTTTAACACCGCAGCGACCAGTCGGCTGCACACAGCTCATCAAAAACTGCAACAAACGCTGCCCTGCACCTATGCCCTCACTGTAGAGAGGTTTCCAGAAAAACTATTTGTTGTAGGAATGTTTATCTGACGTCAGCCCAGGGTTGTTAACGTGCTTGTATGCGGAATAAATCTAAATTAATTTGACAGCTGGAGCCACATACTCAGACACTGTAACTGCAGAGTTATGACAGACGGAACACAAGCAGGTTACAAAATGTGTTGAGCTTTCCAAGAACAACACAGCCAATCCGGAGGGGCCGCCGCACATTAAAACCAGCAGTTTTTCTTTACGGAGAGTCAAGTGTAGGAAGGCGAGAGAAATACCTGCTCGGGTTTGAGTCCAGGCGGGACCCAGGCGTACTCCTCCAACGCGCAGCCCGAGTCGTCGTCCGAGGTGGAGTTCCTCTGGAATTCGTACATCAGCTTGGTGACCGTCTTCTCCATCTCTACGGGCATGGCTGTCACTGCATGCTCCTCACGGCGACACTTACAGTGCGTGCAGATCTTCCTGCGGAGGGACACGGGACAGAGCGCTCCGTTAGGGCCGACATGCTTCTCTAGGCTGCCACAGAGAGTGTGTGTTGGTATGAAAACGACTCGCATACATTAGAGTTGGTAATATACGAGCATCAGGTGAAAACAAATGCCCGGTTAATAAATCACAGCGGGGGCGGAATCACACAAGAGGCTATAGAGTTTCTGGTGAAACAAGATGTCACACTGTGGTCACTGTTTGGGGCCGCCATTAATCAGCTATGCTGGTTTTTAAAGGTAACCTTAGTCGAATCGTTAAAAGGTTCCAAAAATGAAGGCTATCTTTGCTTGCAGGCTTGGTCAAGGCCCCCCACCAGCACCTCACAGGGGGTGCTGGTCAATGCCGACAAAGAACTTCACATTGCTGAAGGGTCCGAGCGTGTCTGCACTATAAAGCGCAAGACAGTCGCGTAATTACAGCCAATGGCGGTGACGGGAAGTAAGAGTGTCCAAAGGCACGCCTGCTTTAGTGTGAAACACAACCAGATGTATCACCGTCAAGGAGACGATATCAATCTGTGGAAGTTCTCCAGGGAAAAAGTACTTGGGAGTATCTGCCTCCAACACTCCTGCTGCTAGCGGCTCTTTCATCTGCAGCGCCGTCCGGAGAGCAATAAAGTGGATGCTATATTTCATAGAAACTACCGCTGTCGTTCAAAACGTTGGGATTCAAAGGGTGCATCGCTCTATGGAGAAAGAGAAGAAAGCTAAGCGATAAGTCACAAAACAGTGAACAGGATGGAAGTTAACTTGCTCAGTGGGTAGATTAACACACACAAACACACAGACACACAGACACAGACACACAGACACACACACACACACCAGTGTCCTAGGTCACCAGGTCCTCTGTGAAGGCAAAGCCTGCTAACCCTTGCTGGCCCGCAGGCGGCCAAAACAGGGAGACAATCCCATTACCCTGCCAGACAGATGCCTTGTTGTCTTACAGGCAGATCTGAGGAGGAGCTTAAGGACGCCAAGGACGCCGTTTGACTGGCTGACAGCTTGGCCAGCTGAGAACTGTTTTGTGCAAAGTGTCTGGAACGTGGACAGAACACGAGCGGAGAACCGGCCAAGTCCCACCTTGTCTCCGGCTGAAAGGGGCGCTTCTTGTCCAAGAGGTTGAGTCACGGTTAACAAAGCACTTCACTATATCTGGCTTAGTGGAGATGGCTTTTGACGATTGAAAGGACACTCTGAAAAACACTTCTGGCTCTGGAAGCCAAACCTCCGACTGACATGCTGCAACTGGTCATGTGACACGCAATCCCTGAAAGGAAAACACTCAACGCTAAAGCGCTGAGTTAGGGGCCAGTGCGCCCCTGTGACTGGAGATTCCTCGCCTTTCGCCAGAAAGCCAACAGCTTATTACTGTCAGCTCCTGCTTTCCACACCAGCGACGGATCTCTGCGCGAGGCTGTAATTACCAGCCGAAGAGGTGGTCGGATATCGGATATTTTCGGGGATGCAGGTCACAGACATGGTGTAAACTCTGCACCCTGCCGCAGTGTGTTCTGATCCCACGTCTGAAAACTTTTACATCATTATTAATGTAAGAGTTTGTGTATGGGGAGACAAAAATGCTGAAGAAGACAGCAGATTCTCATCCCAAAGGACACGCCACACGGTAGTTGCACAATGTTTTTCCAAAAGAATTTAAAAAAAAAAAAAACATTCATGGAACATCTCCATTTTCCTGGTCCTAAACCCTCTGATTAGCATGGATAGGAGGCAGAACCCGAGCAAGCCAATGAATTTTTAGGTGTCCAGCTTGCTGACCTTCTTCTGGAGACTCACCCTACACACATCCAATGGCCCTCACATACCTACACTGGTCTCCTGGTCACCCCCCCGACCCCCTCCGCCCCACTGGTGATTTACACCTCACACACATGCTTGGGATTTCCCCTCAGATGGAACCTAATACTGAGTTCCCTCTTTTTAGGCACACAATTTCAATCAGGAGAGATTTGAACACGTCTTTCCGATGCCCCATAAATGGCTCTGAGGTAAAGAAGAGGGCGTTGTGAAGCGTGGCCTGCATTCAAACATGGCTGGCCTTTTGTCTTTTGGGAGATGTAAATGCTGCCTGTCAGCAGGAGGTTGAGGTTTGTTCAAGACCCGGGGGGGTTAAGTTGTTAGATAGCAAACCCCGTGACCATGATGTCAGTGTGCAATGAGTCACCGATTCTGGTTAATTATCATCACCCTGCTCCTTTAGATTTGACCTGTTGCCTAGGTAACTTGTGGTCTTAATGCATCACTATGGCCTGTCCCTCTGGCATATAATGGACTTTGTGATAGCACAGCCAGCCAAACTCTGTTTTCCCAAATTTGCCAAACCTGCTGTAGTTGAAACAAAAGTTTAGAAATAGCACAAAGGTTGTTGGTTGGGGATCTGGGTAAAACGAGTTTAATAAAACCATCTGACTTGAGTAGACCCAAGAGCTAAAAGAAAAGAACAGCGCAGGAGAGTTCAGAAGCCTGTTTCCAGTTTCATTGCTGAAAGTTTCCCAAAACCACTGCAGCTTTTCCATAGAATCACTCTGGATGGTGGGATTAAAACGCCATGTTTAAACTGAGGTTTTGCAACAAAGCAGAGCTTCGCTTTACGGACAGCAGAGCGGAGAGCAAACAGCTGGGCGCTGGCCGCAGCCAAGACTGCTTTTCTTTCCTCGTCTCGGCCATTGTTTCCCCAGTGGGATACGGACAAGGACCACAGACTCTCTCGCTGTTAAAGCCCTTTGTTTGGGTGGAAACTACATTTCCGTTGCAATTTTCAGGGGAATCGGTGCGTAACCACAGCGCGACATACAGCAAAACACTGCCCCTCAAACTGGAGAGGTTTCTCTGCCAAAGTCAGAGCCTTCAGGAGTTAATCACCATCAAACATGGCTGGAGGTGTTTCCGACAAGAATCAGGCCCCACAGAGAAGTTTTCCATTAGCGGCCAATTAGGAAGAACCAGATGCAGCGTGTTCCTCAGGACGGATTAGTTCTGCACCCATGTGTCATACCCAGTTATGGGGCAGAGTTTTAGGCTCTTTAGACTCAACCCAAAGTTGATTTTCTTCAACCTGAACTGCATGAATATAATTCATCAGTGAAAGTTCTCCTCGACTATTAAAGGCCAATGCAAAGCGAGAGGTTTTAATAGACTGGGGGGCTAATTACCATCTTAACTAGCATGAAATAATTTTGCTCCGAGCACAAACACTCAGTGGAGAACCCTCTGGACGATGGTCGAGCAAGCGTAAGGCAGGAGTAATGGTGTGGCTGTGTGGCGGAAATGGGCGTTTCATGGAGGTTTCTCAAGTGCGGCCACGCTCTCCTCCACGCGGGACCACGTCAATTATTTATTTAGCTTCACCATCCAGCGACATCGCATTGGATGAAGCCACAGAGGGGATGAGGAGGGGTCAGCCAAACACAGAAAAGTCTTTTTTTTATACATTCTTTTATGCCTGTTTTTACCATCTTATATGTTGTGAGCCAAAACAAGATATTTTTCTTCAATCCAATCTTTTGATGGCAGATCTGATCTGGTTCTCAGGATTCTATCATTTCAGTTAATGTTTGGACTGGTCCAGTGATCCTGAGGCCAGCTGCTCATCAGTCTATTCATGTGGTAATCTAGTGACCCTTTACCCTGCTCAAAGCCATCCAAATGGGTCAATTAGCCTATCTTTTAAAGTTCCCCTTGAAATAGGTGCCGCAGAGCTGAGATCACGTCACCCCTACCAAAACCCTCAAAAACCAGGCAGTCTGAAGTAAATGCGAGACCTAGACGCGATAACAAAAAGAAGAAAAATAAAAGGGAAACACCTGAGTGTATCTCATGGGAACCAAGAAGACTAGACTCACTCTACTTTTGACATCTTTAAAACGGACATTCACTGTCGCTCTAACCGAATGAAAAGGACCCAGAAGCTTTGACCACCGCGCTCCAGGGGGTAAGATGGGGGCGAAAACGCACCAATACGGTGCGAAAACTACTGTTTATTATCAAATTAAATGCTCCTTTCAAAGTCAAAAATTGCTAACGTGACAATTAAACCTTGAAGGGGTCAAGAAAGCGGCTTTTTAAATCAAACTGATACTTTTATTCAAGCGCGATGGAATTTTACGCACGGCTTTTGGGAAGCTTTTCAACTTCCAGCTTTTAAACTTCCAGATTCAAAATGACTACGATCAACAATCAGCTGCTTACCTTCTTACAACCTGCGGCGGGGGGACGCCAGTGCCCTGGCTCTGCTGGTGCGGCTTTTAAAACACGTCTTCATCGCAGAACTGGCCGGAGCTTCGCCACCGAAACACCTTAACGCGCTGGTCCGCCGCGCCGTGTCCGCACCACTCCGCCACCTCTACCCCCTCGGCTCGGATGCCTTTTGTTACCCACCGCTCTCCGCGAACACACTCGGGAGTTCAGCAACCAGAAACAACTTCTTAAGTAAGTCAAACGGATTCCAGTTTACAGGTCCAAAACCAAAGGTCAGATTCCGGCGGAATGCAGTGAAATCCTTTGGAATAAAGTGTATAAGTCCCTTAGACAGATGATCAATGCTGCAGTCATATTGAAGGTCCGCGTTGAGTGTTTGAGGCGCCGGAGACGCTCCGTTCGCTCCCGGAGCGACCCACAGACTGCGCTTTTACGCTCCAACATGCGTCAAGTGTACGCGAGAAAGGCGGAAACTTCCGGTTAGAGGGACTAAAATAAAAGCATAGAAACGTATTAGCGAGATCGCTGAAGCCATTATTTTGCTTTTCTGTCTAATTTTAATAACTACAATTGTGATTTGTTGTTTGTTTATTATTCAAATAATTTATCCCTTAATTCAAGACGTCTGGTAAGGCAAAATTATGGTTGTAAAACAACGCATATTTAAGTTATATTCCAAAGAAAAGCGATTATTTCCTGTCTTTACGAGAGCGTTTACTGGATTTAACACATATAGAAAACACACACACACAAACACACAAAAACACACACACACACACACACACACACACACACACACACACACACACACACACACACTAAGAGACTGAGAGAGCAAGAGTATCCCCCTTTCTATTATAGAGTGATGTCAGCAAGTCAACATCTCAACACTAGTGTAATTAAAAGTGTGAATGACTTGTGTTCTGGCACTGATGGCAAGTGATTGAAACCACTTCCCACTAACTACTAACTGGCTGAGCACAAGAAGAGTGAGGAAAGAGAGAAGTTGAAGTCTGCTGATCTAAAAGTGGAATTGGGGAATCTTGCAAACAAAAGAGAGCTGTTTAACAGGAACTACCAAGAGACGAATATCAATCAGTCCAGTAGGCTGGTAAAAGTCTCATGAACCAAAGAAGCATATGTTGTTCAATTTCATGCCATTACAAACAGGAAATGCCTGAGCCAAGACGTACGTGTCGCCTATATTTTATGCCCCACATTGACATGATTACTGAAATGCAAGTAAACAAAAGCAGTCAAACACGCACAGCAGACCTGCAGTACATTATCCGCACATGAAGCCATAGCAACAACAATTATGGCAAACTGTTCTGTGACTGAATACCATCATCTCCGCTGTTTCATTTCGTCCTCAATCTCCCCGACAGTCTTGTTCAAACAAAGTAGCAGGAGTGGAAAATGGCCAACCTCACCTTCGCATTTGCTAACAGGTGTCAGGATAAAAAGCAGCAAGAACTGGCCCAAAGTTTTTCCTGGCAAACAAAGCTCAGCAAGGTTTTGGAGGACAAGAAAGTGGCTCTCAAAGTGATTAAACCAAGATTTCTGTTCAGCCGTGAGCCAAACGTAATCAAGAAGAAAATCACAAACAGTCCGAACGTAAAGCTAGAACTCTGCAGCAAAGCTCAGCTGCAGTTGCTTTCCACCTTTGAGGACCAGTTTCTGGGGCTTCAGATTTCCCGGGACCTGGGACCTCCAGTCACATGCAGCGGAGGCGCGTTTGCTCTTGTACATTAGGACACATCATCGCAGCCCCCCTTTACAAACACAAGACTATCAATTACAGCCCAAGCTGTACTTAGGCCGATCCACAAGATTTTATAGGGAGCTCTACGTGACAGTGTCCCATACTCAAAGCGACCACAGAATGGGTGATCTGGTTTGGGGCCAGCCATTTTCCTCAATGAGTCTTTTCTTCAATAAACTCCAACCTGCAGCGTACTGTTTTAAATGCCACGGCGGGGGCTGAATAAAAGCATAGAGAGCAGCTTGGGGGACGTACCACAGATAGCACCGACTTTGTGGACTCGTGCTGCACAGAGAAGGTAATTTTAGACCATCAAGCAAACTGGTTTACTCCCTCCCTCAGCACACACGAGCATGTGAAGGCTTCTGTCTCTATCAAATGACAGGATGAGGGGATATTGTAATCATGAGCTCCTTCAGGTCCGGAAGCAGCCATACTTGTATAAGAAATGTGTCGCTGCTTAAGCACATTATTCACGTTTTACCCAGGAAGGAACTGACTTATACACTGCCTGATACGGTCAGAAAAAAAACACCCAGAGACATTATGTTAAGTTAAAGCATAGCCAACATGGTTTCCCAATCTTTATTTCTCATCTGCTTTTTTAGGAACACCAGTCTCCTCTCCTTTCATGTAGTAAATGCCGATGGCTATCACTCCAGAGTCAACACACAAGGCAGCTGGGACGCACCCCAACAGCTGACAGCCCAGACATGCAGGGAGGGAGCCACAGAGTAGGCTTCCTCCACCACCGCAGTAGGAAGGAGTAGCTCCCTCGTTTTTTTTTCATTCTTTTTTGGATGGCGCTGTTATCGAGCGGTTCAGATAACCGGGTTTGGTTTGTGAACGCTGCTCCTGATGGGGGACCAGCTGTCTGCTAGATCAGGCCTGTAATTTCTTCTACAAAGAAGAAATTGCTCCCAGCTTTTTAGGCGTTTTCTGAGACCAGTGTGATTGAAGAAAATACTCTGACCTCCCCTTGATCGGCTCTGACCAGCAGAATCGGAGGGCTCACTCTGGGTCCTCCGCAGCCACGTTCCCAGCAGATAAGTGGCCATTCCTCATTCCCTGTTGAACATTAACTGGATTAATGCTCTGCGGTTAAGGGGGTGAAATTGTATTTATCCAACGGGAGAGAGATGGTGAGGAAATGAGCAGAGTAGTCAACCCGACTGAGATTTTAATTAGCTTTGTGCAGGCAAATTTAGCCCTTAGTGCAGAGCTCGCTGATAGACCTTTCAGCTTTCAGCCAAAGACGATGGGGAAAGACAGACGGAAAAAAATAAAGAGTACAGATACTTTCACGCAATGAGGCCTCAGGCACAAAGGTGACCTTGTGGAGGGACGTCTCAAGGGGGTTGAGGCTATTTTTTATCCGTGTTGGATGGCTTAGGCAAGGGGCCCTTCATCACAGAGGAAAAACACTCCGATCCATCTCTGATGCTGAACAACGCAGCTCAGTTTTAATAGTACTGTCTCCAAAAACAGACATTTGTCACAGAGCCCCACTCAGCCGGACCGTACATGTGGATTTTGTTTCAGAACACGCTGTAATAGGGTCAGGCTTGGGACTGAAAAAGATGAGAAGATAAAAGGCACCCTTAAAAAGAGACAGCATCTCCAATCAGTGTTGAAATCTGCAAGGAAACACACCGCAGAGTGGTACAGTATGTTTCACTGAAAAGTTCAGTGAGTTCCACAAGTGAACCTTGATGCATCTGCAGCTCTGACTCAGCTCTGACATTCAGCCTCCTCTTCATCACCCTGTCATCCTGATCCACACCAGCCATGAGATCTTTGGTTGGTTATTTCTTGACCTCTTCAGATTCATGTGCAGAGCAACTGTTTGGCTCCCAGACCTTCGAAACTGGGTTTTCTACTTTATATATACGGACAGCGCGCTATGAAAAACAGAAAACACAGAAGTCATATCTTTTGAGATACGAGCAAAGAAAAAGGAGGACCGGAAGACAGTAAAAGTCAGTATCTTCAAAAATAATCCAGGCCAAGGAGGGCTACTTTCTCCAGAGATCTCCTGTCATAATTTATGTTCAAAATATTAGCTAACTAAACACTGGTGCCTTCAGATATTTGTGGGCAGAGCACCATCAGAGGGCCATTAGTCCATCATTAACAGCACAAACAAGAAACTTCCACGTGATGTGCCAAGTTTACACTGAGAGTCTGGTTATTCCATCACCTCAAGACAAGTTTGTGTGTCATGTTGGGGAGACGGGAGGAGGAAGAGGGAGAATTGGCGCTGAGACCTTCTTGGGATAATATTTTATTAGCAACTGGAATGTAAAGGACAAATTAAGTGCATGTGATTAGGGAGACTGATCTGTGAGTACAGGCACAGCACGTGTTTACAGAAGTTTTATTCTGTTTGCATTTATTTTAAACACATTTAAAAATAAAGTCTCCCGCAAATTCCAAAAGCCGAGAAAAAAAGAAAAACGATTTGCTTTGTTCCAAGCATCTCCCACCTTGTCAATTCTACGACCTCTGTCAAAACTAGAAAAGCTTTGCCGTAGTTCCTGTAACCTCAAAGCTCAGCCAACAATTCTTTAGAAATGTTATGATGATTTAACCGGTTAATTTTGTCAGAAGAAATCAAAATTGAAGAAATGTGAAAGAGAAGCTGCAGCATGTGGAAAGTTCGAGGCAGACAGACAGAGAAGGGTTCCACGACCAAATCCGGGCTACGGTTTCACACTGGTATGCACAGTTTCCCTTAATACACAGAATAGATTAGAAGTAAAACAAACACCATGCGACAGGCCTCTGACGGGACGATTATGGCAACCGACTGCTCCAACCGGCCCCTCCAGAGAGCTGATCCTGACACAGCTGAAGAGGAGAGATGAATCACACTCCGTCGTCCACACAGAAGAATCCCATTACCCAGCCCAGAGACTTTGGCTTCTCCTGCTGTTTAAAATGCACTCTGATGTTGTTTTCAAGCTCCACATCAAAGTCTGAAGCCATCTGAAGCTTGTTCTTCACTCACTACTTTCCCCACTTCATATACATCCCCCATTTAAAGAGCCATTAGCTGCCCTGAAAAGTCCGGAGTGAAATGAAATCACCTCAGGCTGCTGCTGTTTACAGTAGAGCTGAACCTCGGCTTCCAGCCTCTGTTTATTTGAACTGTGAACCTCGGCGTAAGGCGTGTGTGAGAGGAAAACTGCAAGGCTGTGTGTGAGAGAGTGAGTGAGAGAGTGAGAGAATGCTTGTGTTCCTATTCAGACGCCGAGAAGGGAGCAAAGTTTCACACAAAATCCACCGTCTCTGTTTTCTTTACACCTCTCTGAACACACTTTTTAAAAAATATTTCACAGTGTATTTATTCACCCCGCAGGCTCCTGGCGCTCCTCAGCCTCTCCGGGCCACAGACGGCCCTCTGTGCTGCGTTGCTCGGGCAGCAGCAGCCCTCTCACACCCCCCGCAGAGCTCCAGACACAATCGTGTCCCTCTGCTGACCCACATATACGATACCCTGGTCCTGGGTCGGGTTCTGCTTTCACCTACTGGAGGCTAGGCTAGCTCCTACTCTGACAAAACAAATATAAAATGATGCCGCTTGAGACGGACTCCGATCCAATAAAACATGAACAGTCACAAAACATGAAATAATTAAACATTGGTCTCAAAAGCGCGGAACAGCCAGTCAGCCAAACAGACTGCAAATGCACATTCCATGCTATCACAATAGGCACAGAACAATGATGATGCGTTTGCACATTCCCACTAATGCAGAGCTGTGCAAACAATGATTTCTGTGTCTTTACATGCAACATTTGTCTCTAAAATCCACACGAAACGAAGGAGAGCTTCGAACTAATCCATGGAAAGGCGGAGTTGATATCCTCCATGTCTAATCATATCACGTCACTGCAGCTGAAGACCGTTTGATGCCTGGTCTGGCTCCGCTCTGGTATCTGGGGCACAGTGCGCCAGTCAGCAGAGTCAAATCTGCACGGGAACAGCCTGCTATGCAAGCATGCGCCAGCCACAAGACTGATACTGGTGTCAGAATGAATCACAGCCTCAGCCTGTAGCATACCAAGAGGTCAGAGAAAGAAAGAGAGAGAGAGGGAGGGAGGGAGAGGGAGACAGATCATAAAAGGAGATCATAAAGACAAAGTCAATGGGGAAAAGACCACGTGGGGCTGAGAAAAGCAGGAGGGCTTTGGAAACAATGCTTGAGAGAGAAATACAGTGAGGCATGAAAAAACAACCATATGACAAGAAAGAAGAGCACATAGCAGACCTTCCATCTGCAGCTCGGCTAGCCGTCAATAGGTTAGCGCATTCTTCAGCTTCTGACCTGTACATTTGATTGATGGTTGAGCACCGTGCCGATATCTGAAATCCTTCCATTGTCTTGCGAGTGCTACGGCAGATTCCACACATACTGTCTAAACAACTGATGCTAGCTGCGTCTGGGGCAACACTTTGATGATTATTTAATGCCATATCATCCCCTGCTGAAGCAAAATGCAAATCAAGTTAAATTTGTAACTCCGGTCAAATGACAGATGGGCTAATCAGCTCATGGACCCTCTAGGTGTCGCTTTGATTTCTCGTTTCCAACCTCGAAACCGACAACTGGTCAGACACCCAAAGGCACACAAGCTATTGATCAGGAGCACTTTTGCATTAAGCTTCGGTGACCCTTCTTCTTCATCTGATCCCCTAAGGTCTGCTTCCTTCTGCACTGTGAACTATTGATTACACATAGAAAAAAACTCAAGACTCAGCGGCAGATTTCAGGGCAGTCCTACATTCTTCTCTACCAATAGATGGTCAATAGACTAGGATAATAATTCCACCCTATCTAAAATTGTCAAAAAAAGATGACAAAAAATAAAAAAACAAATATAAACATGTCGAGGTGCAGATAAAATAAAAGTCAATTTTGATGACATAGTGCAGATCCAGGGTGCAGACAGCATCAACAACACAAACCCCTCACATCTGGGACACATTTACTCTCCATGTGCAATATATTACTTATTTCTGAAAATGCAGCCCAACTCAAGTCTGTAATCTCAAGGAGGGGGTTTATTCCCAATGTTCACAGTTTGGTCTGTGGGACTTGGGTTAGTGGGGACTGTGGGACTACAGCAGGACAGAGTTTTGCTGAAAGAAGCCCGTGGAGGCGTGGGGTTTCCCATACGTACGTACAGGCCTGGTTTCATTCTGTTTGACTCACTGCGGCATCGGCGGTCCATTGTGGCATGGTGTTTGCATCTCGGTTAAACCGGGGGTAATCGTGTAAAGGCTTTAACTGATGATGTGTTTGTCTTCGTCTAGACTCTAGAAAATTTAAAAACAGCGGACTTAGAGTCTGACACACAGGACGAGCCATTTACCTTTTCAGATAGTCCAGTATTTTGTTGTTCCTTCTGTGACGCACAAGTTTATGGAATTTAAAGATCTGTTTTTACAGCCATGGTCATCATGGTTCTTAAACCGCTCTTGAGCTTTTACCTTGAAAAAGGTCAGTGCTGTCAAAGTAGCCCCCAAATTGCTATCAGTAAAAACAAAAAAGTAAAAACATTTTTAAAGTAACACAAGAATGAAATAAAGACACTGAAAAAAAAATGCTGTAAAGAAGAGAAGCAAATACCTCAAAGTCACAATGGAGAGCTCTAGCAGACCGCTGACAGCCCCAGAAACCTCGTTCAAAAATAACTGGTTTAGAGGAAAGGGGTGAAATTCATCACCAACATGGCTGACAGGCTGGGTAAACTTTAAAGACCCTGTGATGGCTGTAAATGTGGTCATCAACTTGAAGGCTCTCGGCAAACTTGGAATTCTGGGAGAACGGCCACAGTGATCATTCCAAATGATTCCTCTAACCAAAGTTGTTTACCATTTAAATATAATAATTTTAAACCAATGACCAATCCAGACATTTTTGAAGGCGATGATTCCAAACTGACCAGACACTACCCCCACTCCCTCCTCCATCAGTTAGCCTCTGTTTAGTCTTGCTGCCTTGCTACCACGTCTGCCAGTTTTCTATCCTGGGTGCTGACGAACTAGGAGGCCACGTATTCAAATAGTCCCTTAATAGGTCAAGAGGATGAACGGCCAGATGTGTCTGCATCTGTGCACTTCACCGTGGTTTCTATAGTCCAGCCAAACCATAAGACTAACAGGATACAACCACTGAGCATCCATACATTTGTGTAGGGATACTAATTCCAAGTCTAAAGCCGGAATAATTCCTGACTCACTTTTTCTGCTAACTCTGGATGAGCCTGAACAGTGTGGGAGAGTGTTGGTGACCCCCCAGCACACAGAAGAACAGCGGCGACACAGCATCTCTTTCAAATGGAGACATGAAGACATCCAAGAGCTTCTGCTGAAGCAGAATGATACTGAAACAATCTGACAGATCCAGATAAAAATGTGGAGATCCGGTAGGTTTGCTCGACCCACCTCCCACCTACCACTCACACAATCCTCACTAATGAGAAACTCGGATGCAAAGACTCTCCAGCTGTGCGCTGCAGGCGCAAACAGATGGATGAGGAAAAACTTTTGACCTGATCCTCAGGAGATCCTTCATGCCGCAATGGTGGAATAAGAAACAGAATCAGGCTGGGGTTGATTCACAACCACAAAGACTGCCACCAACCAAAAAGAAAGATAGTCTGTTCTTTGGCCGCATCCGCAGTCACACATCTGCTTTGGTGAAAGATAAATTGTTTCAGTGACACTCAAATGTAGGGAACCGATAACGGGCTCATTGTGTAATGTAAAACATGCTGATTGCATTAACTGGCTCTGATAATTACTGATAGCTGCAGTCATCATCACTTGCGGTTGCGTTCAAGTGACTCACAAAATGGCTGGTGTCATATATCAGCAATAGCTGCAGTGGAAATGACAGGATTGGTCACAGTCTCCCATGAACCTTTTAGCAAAAAGAAAAAAAGATGAAGAAAAGAAGTGCAAATATGAGCGTTTCAGCTGTAATATGAGACCTGGAATGCAAGGCCAAGAGCCAAGCCTGCTGGCTCCACTGCTGCTGCTGTAAACTAACGCATGACAAAGGCCACAAATGGGAGTGTATCTATGATTGTTCTACGCTGATGCGATGTAGTCAGTGACAAGCACCAGAAAAAGATCAAGCATTTAGAGGGAAAATGTAAGGCACAGCTACAAGCTTTCACGCCATGGTTAATTTGCAACAAGAACAAAGTTTCAAGTCTTTTCTCTGGCTGTGACAGGCTAATAGTAATAAAAAAAAAATCAATGTAAAATACAAAAGAGTCAAAGTAAGTTGAACACAAAAGGTAAGGCTGATTTTCGTTGTGGGGTTCAAAAATGTGTCAAAATGTCGCTTTGAATCACGGCCCAAGAACATTAAGTTCCAAATCAGCATGTACGCACATCTGAACTGCATCATGCTGAGCTGAATTCCCCGAAATGGAAAATATGGAAGAAGAAGAGCGATGTATTTATACGTTTATGTAACTATGAATATGGGTGCTGTCACGCACGTTGTGAACCTTTAGAGCAAGAAAAGCGATTTCTGAGTGAACATCAAAGATAAGCACTCATGTCATGAGGAGAAATCCAAGCCATTGTGGAAATGGTGCAAAGTATAGCGCCAAGAAAGAACACTCATCATGTGGACACTGAAGAACCTACGGAGTGTGGGTGTAGCCTTAACACATGTAACTAAACAAGGACACAAAGCGGCTTTGGTGAAAGAGAGGAAGGGGGGATATAACTACTGGATAAAGCTAATCTGTCATCTTTGCTCCAGAAGCTCCGCTGAAAAAAAAAAACCCAACAACTGCACTTTAAGTACATCGGACTGAAGCCAAACATGCGACTGTGTGTTCTGTCGGCCCTTCAGGGGGTCCGACTGGTGTGTTGTTCTTCTGTCATCACCCCTGCAGAAGTCATGCAGCCTGCTGTCAGATTCTGCGTGTGTGAGTGTGTGTGGAGGGAAAGTTTGCCACACAAGAGCATCTAACAGTATTGTAAAGACGATTAACGGTCTAAATCTGTTTGCTGTTATTTGTTTATGGGAGAAGGGGTCCTCAGCCACATTGGGTGATTGGTGTGTGTGTGTGTGTGTGTGTGTGTGTGTGTGTGTGTGGAGATGATTGTGGTCAGAGCTGGAGCCATGAGGGATCATTTCAATAATTAAAAAACCCCTAACCCTAAACATGCGTCACTGTAATAGCTCATTGCTTCGTCTTTTTCAGTCAGAGCTTGTGCAGACCGGGGAGATTGGCCACTGCCCCCCCCCAACAAAAACCTCTATGAGTTTCTGTGCTGTTTTACGATGCCGGGGCAGACAGACACTGCCAGGTTTCTGGCAGCATGCACGTTTCATGGTGATGGTCTCTGGTTGGGATGGAGAGATGAATGAATGGGGGCTGGGCAGCCACGGAGGGGGGAACCACTAACATTGACCTGAAGCAAACAGTGGGGCTCTTTTGACTTCTGCTTGCGGGCTGGGGGTTAGCGGCGGCGACTGCTTTTACACCTCCATGTCACGAGCTTCGGTGAGTGCGCGTCTTTGTGCGCGGGGGACAGAGGTAGGTCTATAAGGGAGCCCTGCAACTGTGAGAAAACACAGACTGAGAGAAAAAGAAGGGAGAAGTGACACAGCTGATAAGGGAATGTTGTGGTTTGAATGCAAGAACCAATTGGACGGTTTGGCTACACAGAACTAGGTGTGAAAAGATAAAGGCTGGCCCCATCTTATCTCTTTAGTCAGAGACTGTGGGAACATTCAGGGGTGGTCTAGAAAAAAAAGACAGGTTTTCTCTAAAAGATGGAACTGCCTTCTAATACAAAGAAAAGTGCTGGAAATGCAACACTGATGGCTCTAGGTCACTGACAGGCTGCACTATAGGTCACTGTTTTATATTAATTCTCTTCCCAAAACCACACACACAGCACATCGCCCCTGCACGTGATTTCCGAGAGGGTTTAGCTATTGTGAGCCTCTGTGCAAACCTGTTCCTCTGCAGAACCACGGCAAGCTCTCTGCTGAGCCTTTATGAGCTCATTAAAGTCTGGCCAAGACTGGAAAGCTGGTGATAAGGCTTGTCTCCAGCCCACTCATTAAAACTATATGTTCCACTGGGGGCTCCCTCACACACACACACACACACACACACACACACACACACACACACGCACACACGCACACACGCACACACACGCACACACTCACACATCACAGGGGGCCAAAACAACAGAGGCAGCATTATTGAGTGATTAAGCAGCCTCCTAGACTGATTTCATAGATTTTGGACAAAGTACGTGGCAAAAACAAATGAGCAAGGTTTTGGAAAGGAAGCAAGAGCTCTGCATCTGTGTCCGTAACCTAATCACACTAATGCCAATGGAATGTGGGTTTTCCCATTTCACTATTCAAGAAATAATCGATCATTTTATTAGAATGTCGTAACTATCGGAAGAGATCACACAAGTCTTTCCACTCTACTCACAAGTATTTTTCTCTGTCTTCAATCAACTAATTGTCCCTTTTCCCTTCACATTCCAGAGCATTTGATCGCTGCAGATGCTTATCTCTCTTTTCTTTATTCTGCTTCTCAAATGAAAAAAAAAAAACATTAACTCTTCTTATAAGAGACCCCAGCAATTCAGAGTGACAAAAGTTATGTGTGTGTGTGTGTGTGTGTGTGTGTGTGTGTGTGTGTGTGTGTGTGTGTGTGTGTGCACGTGTGGCTTCCAGCCTTCCATTCTGTATAGGTTTGAGCAAAACATAGCAGGAGGAGACATGGCATCACAGATGCTGCAGGAGACATTGATCTCTAAACCATTACTGGGCAAATTATCAGAGCGGCAGGAAATAACACAGAGAGATAGAGGAAGAAAAAAACCTGAATGTGATAGAGGCAGAAAGAACAGCTTGGATGCGATGGAGGGGAGGTTACAGAGAGAAGTCTGTTGGCTGCCTTGTTAGAAAGATTGCTTGTTTGGAAATAATTCTACAGTCTGTCTGTCTGTTGGTATGAAGCCCAGCCAAAGTATGCATGTAGAGACACACACACACGCACACACACACACACACACACAGTACTATACTGACCTCCAACACCCTGGAAAAGATATAGATGCAATGGCTACCAGCCGTGGGGTCACTAAACTGACATAAGTGCAACAGAAGTTATAAAAAAGCAAAAAATTAAATATTTTAAACCGAATACCAGAAAAAACTATAAACAGAACTTGGCTCTGTACCTGCTAAATCTGTTAAAATATTGTAAGAAGCTGCACTCAGTGTAAGGTAAGACTAAATTTAGGCCTTTGTTTCCAAAAGAAATCATTTGTGTCACTGGCTTAGTAATAACTTTCTAAATCTTTACAACAATTTATACTAATTGACATATAAGTATGAGTAGAATAGTAGAGTAGTCTTACATTAAGTTAGGTATAGGACATCTTGCTTTATTTAATTTGACTTTTTATGGATGAATCTTCCAAAATTTAATGTTTGTTTGGCCTTGATTTTTATCTTCATGTAACCTGACTTGATCTATTTTGCAAACACAGGATTTCTGTTATTTTTATTATTAACAACACCTGTTTGGAACATTCCATGTTTCTGGTATCTGGTTTGTAGCATCAAGGAGATGAGAGAATGTGAGATGTCCTGTTTTTTCAAAGAACGGTCTATGAAAAACAGCTTTCTAACAAAGTTCAGATTATCTACTTGATCATGGAAACCGCATGCTCTTGTCGTACAGAAGCTGGATTTCACATGAATTGTTACATTTCAGGGATAAATGAGAGGTTGTAACTATCTCCAGCACAATGAAGATGTTCTCTGAGTACAGCTGAGACCAAACGCTGCTGGTGACAGCGGCAAAATCCGCGCAACAGCCTGACATTCACACATTTGCCTGTATGTACATTCATCACTCGGTAAAATGTATGTGTGCATGTGTGCGCGGGCACGCGCTTGTTCTACTTGGCTTTACTGAGAAGGTTCTGTGGCCGTGCCAAAGCCGTGGTTACTCTCCAGCCAGCGGCGAAGGCAGCGGAGCACAGATACTTCATTATGGCCTCATTCATCACCTCTGGGACAGTTTGGCACCACTCTCAATCCCAGTCGCCCCCACCCCTCCTTCCCCCTCTAACCTCATTCCTCACTCCTTTTTGCAGATGCACCAGTCCTTCGCTCATCTCCCACACTACTGTCTCCTCATCTCCAGGCACCTCCGTGGTTGTTCCACCTCTCACCTTTTTGTCTAATACAATTTCTAATCTCTGCTCCCCCCACCCTGCCCCCGCTCATCTTTCATTAATCCTCCTGTAGTAAAGATCTGTAAAGTTATGTGGTTTTTTTTTAAGGTAGTGTAAAAATATCAACTGTTTTCTACTCTTAAGCTCTTTAGCTCAGCTGTTTGCATGAAGTAATTACATCCTAGAGCTGTTTCCATTCAGTCTGAATCTGGAAATAATTTTTTAAAAAGGTGCTTCATCCAGACATTATCGACACGATGGAGACTTAAAGCGTTTTGTGGGATGAAAAATCAGCCAGAGGGACCCAGCAGCACAGATGGATGAAAGCCTGCAGTTTTTTTTCCTCTGACTCCTTAGACCACACCAGTGGCCTACCTGCCATCCCATATGGTTGGCATTCTGCCTAATTAAAGCTTTTGTTACCCCACAAAATGGGTGTATTACCATAAGTGCTCCCCACAGTCCTGTATTTAGGGTAACTTGGCATTATAAACAAGGATTAAAAGAGAGATCAGGCAGTTTCTCTGTGCGTCTCCATATGGACGGAGGAAAAGTTCCCAGGTCCGATGGCATGAAAAAAAAAAAACAGCACAACCAGTAATGAAAGCAGAAAACATCAAATTTGCACAGAGCTAATGCTTTCAGTGTCACAGACAGCATGAAAACTCACTTCATAATCATCCTCCATCATGACTTTAATGAACTGTATGCGTGCTGGCACTTCCTCTGCACACGGTGCAACCAGAAATAGCACCATTTATTGTAGCGCTCGTGAACCAGATGGCTAAAAAACAAAGAATTTCCACTGCAAAACCTTTCCACAGCGAAACCTTTTCCAGAGACGGAGGTGGCGTTCCGGGGCTCTGTTTTCTACCCCAAACAAGATGGAAAAACAAGGGAGGTGCGGAGGAAAATCGAATTAGAGTGTAGCTAATGGTGTGGCTCAGCTGTGGGCCTCATTTCTTCATTAACTCTCACGGCGGCGTAAGGACTAATGAAAGTTCGATCCATCTCTTCACATGTAACATTTAAGCTGTTAGCTAAATGAGGAGCCACTTTCACAGTGATGCAAAGACAATGGCTGAAGAACCACATCTGGGGCCTTTATGAACACTGGTAACTGTGTGGAAGAGAACAAAATGGACACTTTTCTTGCTTTGTGTTTGTCTTATCTTGGAGACAAATGACTCAGAGCGACATGGCCGTCCACTGTTGTCCTTTGTCAGCAGAAACGTTCAGACGGAATAAGTTCAGCTGGGGGATACGAACGCTCCGAGTGCTCGTCTAATCACTTCCACTGACACATCCAGTCTTCATGCCTTTATAAACTGCTGCCGTGCTGCCTGCTTACATTCCCAGAAGAGGATTGTGTTTAGGAAAAAAGTCTGCCATTGTAAAGTCCAAATAAACACTGTTGTTGTTAACTTAACTATAACCCTTCCAGGAATTTCTTTCACGGAATTAAATTAATCTCATTGACACTTAAGGCAGCGAATGAGGGATTGGCCGAAGTGGTTTAAACTGAGGAACCCTGTTCTGGCTGGACTGACAAGACATCTTTTTGTGATGGATCACATTTAGCATTTATAGCGTCCACATTTTTTGTTTTTTTTTTTTCACTGCCTCTGTCTCTGACCCCCTGCTGCAATCCACTCTCTCAAGGGCCAGGCCATATCTGTCTCCCAGCCTCTTCATCTTTTCCTCTCGCACCCCCCTGCTCCTCCTCTCAGTCACTTCCAACACTCTCTTGTGAAGAGGTTCTCGTGTTTGACGGACAAGGTCTGAGTGCAAACATCTCCCTGTGGCCCACCTTATCAGTGGCCAAGCCTGGCGGAGATGAGTGGCAGCTGGCTTTTTCTGGCTGTACTTTGTCTCTAGAGTGGTCTCTCTCTCTCACTCTTTCTAAATACACAAAAGACTAGAATTTAATTTCATGCTAGCTTTGGTATGTATATGTATGTGTAATTAAAAACGACCTTCATCTGACTTTGGCTGAGTTAATTTGCCTCGTGGACTTACATCACAACTGTGACACCCAGTGATGAAGGACCCAGTTACCCAGTTTGTGGTTTGCATGAAATGACTGGAGATAAAGTAGAAAATCTGAATCCAGTAGGGAACACAGTCCAAACAGGGAAACAAAAGCTTGGCAACCCAACATTTAGATCACGAAATCAGCATGGATGGTTGCTGCTGTCTACATATTTTTGTAGTTTCACCTTTTCACTTCTGTTTAACTCCTTTCCAACAGAGGGAAACCAACCTAGAAGGGCTAGATGTGAAGAGAAATGTGCGTGTTGCAAATTCATAGTGACATTGTTTTTTGGGTAAATCTTCAAAAATCAATCTTAGATGTGTGATCTTGACTTGAGACTGAGGCTGAACGACAATTACAAAACCTTTTTCAGAGTCACCTGGTGAAACCACGATTGGGATTGAACACTGGCACCGATCGATGTGGACGATACGCTGCGACAGAGTCGGGCAGCAGCAGGGGGCATTAGGAAGAGCCGACCACTCGCTTAGCAAATCAATTACTGAGCTCAATGCAACAGAGGAGCTGCTACCCTCTGTGCCATCCCCCACCGTGCCTTAAACGTCCTCCTTTACGGAGGCCAGCAGATTTCAGACTCTCTTTGAAGTATGGGATGTTTTTCTTAAGGCCTGAACGGAAGTGGTAAGAGGAAGAGTGCAGATCTTTCCATATCTTATCCCTAATCCAGTTTATCTTTTCAAATCCACCGTTGATGTGATACTCCCACACAAGCACGCCAAAGAAAAAGACATGTTATGTTCCCTAGCAACCAAATTTGATCCATGAGAGCCAGTGCCTTGTGTCAATGCCATAGTCGATGTGGGTGCAGTGGGTGAAGAAAGCGCTTAGACAGGGGGGGCGCCCCCACCCGAGCCACACCAACCAACCCCTCACACAAGGGTGCCATCATCAGAGCTGCCAACATGTCTGTGTGGAATGCACCGGCAATTTACAGAAACACTCACAGAGACAGTAAACACTACTGGGCCAGTGGTGGATCGCACACATGCAAGGTGTTCTTAAACTTGTCCCATCTGACATGATCTGAGGCAGAACGCACACTGCTCACTTTGCAGAAAAATAAGAAGCTCTCTTGCATCTGGTGACCAAACTCCTGCGCTGACATCAGCAGGCGTCCACCGACAGAGTCATCCGGAGCGAGCACACTCCGGAGGCACACAGAGATCCAAACACACGACTTGCCAACAGTCTGTTGGACCTGGTGGGCTAATATTAGCATCCAGGTTAAAAATAAAAAAGGAAAGGCATGTCACACAGCTGTGAGATGCTGGGAGGTTCGTATGCTCTCAGCCAACTCAAATCACAACAGCTGAGGGCCCTCATTTCAACCACTCCCCCCTTCATTCTTCCCTTTATCCAACACTGTCCACCAAGAACTGTCCAGCCTCTGTTCTTTTTTTCCTTTCACGTGATCTCACTTTAATCTGTGTCTAAAAGATCATCCCACCAACGCCCGGAATGAGGGAATAAAACCTCCATGATGTTTATAAAATACTTGTCATCAGTCAGAGCAATTCGCTGTTAAAACCAGGCAACCTGAATCCAAAAACAGACAGACATGCAATGTTTTGGATGATCCAAACCACCATGGACGCAGAAGAAGACACACGTGTTTTCAAAATGTTAATGTAAATGTTTACGGATCTCGGGCCGGGCTGGGTCACGTGTAAGGCTGCAGATTTAAGGCTTGATTACCCATTAGAGAAAACTCATCCACCAATCCGCTTGGCGGTAGGTGGCGCAAGCAAATCAGCAGCCGCATATGAAGGATGAAAGTGTTTAAATGTTACTCACCACTTCCCGCTTCCCCGAGGCTGTGCACGCTAAACTGCAGGAGGATCTCAGAGGGGGCAGCAACAGCAGCGGGGCAGCCTCGAGCCAACACATTTAACGGCTTTCCCCTAATTGAAAAAATCTGTCTTCATCTTCATTTTTTTTCTTTTTTCAGATGGGCGGGTGCAAAGAGAGATGGAAAATAAATAAGTTCTGCAAGCTGGAGAGACGAAAAGGGAGCAGAGCGGCCTTGCAGATGGTCAGCGCTGTGGAAAGCAGGCGAAGGCCAGGAGGAAATGACAACAGCAAACTTTTCCAACAGGCAAATGCAATCAGGGGGGTGACCACCAAGTTGGGTGCTGAGAGGGCAGGCAAAATGAACCCCTCCCACAGCTCGCAAAGAGCACTCAGCATTTTTCCCCATCCCAACAAGCCCGGCTGTCTCTGCTGACGTCACTTGCGGCTTCTGCAAGATCAAACCGGAGGAGACATGTTTGTGAATATAATGCCAGCTTTGAACCATTAATATTTATGAGTCCACTAAACAAGTCTCTTATTCAGGGCAAACCAGCTGTCAGAGCTTTAAACCTTAGCCAAAATCTTGTAGTGTAGTCTTCACCGCATCTACCTACATGACTGATGTAAAACGCTGTAATGATCCTCTCAACACGTTCAATCTGATTATTCACTTTGCTAAGATTTAGCGAATTAGAGTCCGGGCAGTGAAAATGGAAGCATGTCGAGAGAATAAAAGCATGATTAAGACAGGTATGAGAGGGTAGGAGTTGTTTGATGTGCTGATGCTGTATTTTACTGTTGAATTCCTGCTTTAGATCTATGACTCAGACTTTTCTTGAACCCGCTAGATCGCAATCTGCAGTATACGATGGGGGAAGAGTGAACTAAATGCAACTTTAATGACCAGGAAGTGAGCCAAAAGAGCGAATACTGAGTCATGCTTCCTAACTACAAAGATCCTGTCTAAATTGTAGTGTAGAGGGAAACAATGGCTTAATATAGTACAGCCTGGAATGTGGGAGACTGGGGCCTTTACAACGTGGCATCCAACAAAGTTCCGATTTCCTTTCCTTCCCGAAGCAGCCAATGGGAGCGCAGGACACTGGGTGAATGAAAACCAAAGACAGCGGTTGAGGCGCAGAAATACAACATAAACAAACACGACATGTCTGAACAGATGAGTCGGGCTGCCCACATGAGCCCATCCAGGCTTTCTCTCTTTGATTTTCCCCGTGAACAAATTAGAGAGCTTGTTTTTGTTGCCGTGTCTATTTAAAATCATTTGTCTTTTGCTTGTCATTATCATAAACATATAATATTATTTCAGAGACCATAATAGCTGGTTTTATGTTTATTTACAGCGTGTAATCTGAGTGAAAAACTGTCACAGTCATATAATTGCCTATTTTCTCAATGTCGACATTCTCATTAATGTTTTTCAAATATCACGCCCCTGTTGTCGATTTGTCTGGCTGCACATAAAAAAAACAAACCGTCTTTAAAAGGAAAAGCTCAGCAGCTCAGCACGAAGAGCTGGATGTGACTCTTTTACTATGCCGCTTATATGAACCAAACCATTCTCAACTGAATGAAATTTGAATGCAAATGAGGTGTCTCTGGAACGGCAGAGGCTGGTTTTTATGTCTGTAAGAGCGCTGGTGCTGTGTTTCCTTTTTCAGCAGTCAGTCAGTCAGTCAGTCTGTCCTCTGTCCTGAACCGTAAATCCACAGAGGACGCAGTCTGGGTGGAAACATCTGCTAGAGATCTTTTCAAAAGCTGGAACACTTGGACTGATGCACTTTGAGTGAAGAGTGGCGACTTAAATCATCGACGATGTAATAGATCTTTGAAAGCCGGATCCCAAACCAGCCTCATCCGTAGAAGGGTTTCCTTCCACCCCCTCCCCCGTGTTAGTCATATGTCAAAGAAATGAAGAAAGAAAGGGAGAGGAAGCCAAAGTAAAGTGTTGGGTTGAGGTTTTCGTCACGTCTCCTCTGGTGTGCAAACTGGGGTTTTTGTTCAAATTCAAACATGAATTAGCAACCCCGAACAGACTTTGAACATTTCTGTACTCACACAAATCTGAGCTCAAATGCAAAATCTATTGCTTTAACCATCTTGTCTGCCTCAAACGGGATTTTAATAGAGATACTCAGGTTCAGTTCTGTAGTGAAACAGAGGTAAATGTAATTTTCCATCCTCATTTTGATTTTGCAGCCAACAAAAGAAACCAAAGAAACATAGAAATTGTTGTGTGCTGTCTGGAATACATTTCCTTTTGCTGCTGCTATGGAAACTGAATTTCTTTGGTTGACCTCCCTCACATCATTTACAAAAGCTTGTCATCACACCTAAAGTATGCCTCACCCTGCTGAGACAAGCAAAACTGGCTCTGTTTTGTACAAAACTATATTAGGCTCACGTTTGGTGACCTCTAAGTTTGAATCATTTTTTTAAAGGAAAAAATGAATGTAAAAGTCGAGAATTAAAAATCTATTTCACAGGTCCACGCCATCAATATACATTTGTGTCGCGCTTCTCACAAAGTCCTGGAACTCACAGCGGCGTTCCCATCACATCATGCTGTCTGGTTGTCAGCTTCCTGGTTTCTTTAAGGCGGTGTGGAGAGCAGGAGTTGAAATATGCTGCATAAAGTGGCTAGAAAGGGACAGTGAAGTATTTTGTGCTTTTGTTTAAAGAAGAATAACAACAAAGAGAGACAAAGCGAGAGAGAGAGAGAGAGAGAGAGAGAGAGAGAGAGAGAGAGAGAGAGGGGATATATGGCATCTGTGGCTGGGAGCGGATTAAAAAAAAGGAGGAAACAAAAGAGTTTGAACCCATTTAGCTCTTTAGCAGCCAGACATTGGGCAAAACCTGCAGCATTAGTGAATCCAGGTAAAGCTGCAGAAGGCACATGTCAAATGATAAAAGCTGAGGCAAGATTAAAAGGTTTGAGGGGATTTTGAGGGTGATGCTGGTGAAAAAGCAAAAGTATGCATTATTACCTTCAACAGAGTCCTTCACACAGCTGTTTCCGACAAGTTTATAATTCCAGAGACGGAACAGAGAAAAGAATCCGCTACACACGGAACAAAAGGAAAATGAGAAATGGAAAAAAACAAGTTGCTGTCTGCCATTTTGGCTCTCACTAACACTCACAGAGTTCATGCACGCTCTCCTGCGCCAGGATGGCCTTCATGTTTAATCACTGTGTCGTTGTTAACTGTCTTGTTGACCTCCACCTGCATGCACGCCAGCTAAGAACGCGTGCAGAGCGGCTAACAGAGCTGTCAATAGAACCAAACAGGAAGACGGAACACCGAGAGAAAGCAAACAGCAGTCGCCTGTCTGATTAGAAATAATTGCTTATTTCAACATTGCTTAACCGGAATGACAGATTTCTGTCTCCGTGCTTTAAAGAACACTCACTAAAAAGAGACTCCAGCTATGCTCCTGTTTCCCAGCGGTCCATTAAAGTTAAGCACAAAGAGGACAGAAGAGAGAGGAAAATTTCTGAGTCGAAGAAAATGTCTGTCAGCTGTTGCTTTCTTCACTCCAGGACACTGGCTCAGGACTCCAGGCCTTGGGATTACACAAGATTTACATTCCTGTTTAAAAAACACATGATATTTGGCTTCTAGCAGAACAACTCTATAGAACGCAGGCTTATTTTCCTGGATTCATCAGATCTTCTGGATCTTCTGGATGGTCTCAGTAACGCTGGCTCCCGTTCTAACAAAAGCACATTTATATTCCTAATGTGGCTTGCCTAAAGTAGCTATTCCTGGGTCACTATTCTTGTGGAGTATTATTACTGATTTAGCAAACAGGAGTAGATTTTTACTTGTTCCGGAATATATCTAATCTCTTTTTTTTTTTTGTCTAATTCCAATTTTTATTCCTGCTATATCAAACAGTCCTCTGAGCTCCTCTTCTTGATTTGCTTTCTATTCCATCCCTCATCCAGTAGAAATAGTCTACTAGCCGAAACGTGTCTGGGTTTAAATATAAAGCCATGTCAGTATTTTGAAAATAATCTTCTGAGAACAAAATTTACTAAATGTCCAACATTCCACCTGTCAGGTGAGACAGAGTCCAGCTAGGGTCAGGAGAAGATTTAGAGGTCCTCATTGGGAGACATGAAGTCACACAAATTCTCCTAGTTACACACACACACACACACACGCACGCACGCACGCGCCTGTGACTACCGCAGTCCATCTGCAGTAGGTTGGGAATTAAACACACACAGACATCCTAGACAAAGAATGCATGGTGATATGAGACGTGCACAGTCATGTCTGATTAGGCCGTGACCTGACTGGCCTCTGATCTGTTTAGATTGTCAGTGCGGGGGCCACGTTTGTCTGCTCCCTGAATCATGCCTGTCAGCGGTGTCAGCAGCCCTGGCCTGACAATCATTTTCACCGCAAGAATGATAAACACATCGATTCTCCCCCAGATTTCTCTGGAAGATTCAGAGGAGCGTGTGTGTCATTGCTGCATGAGACGTTAATCAGCATTACATATGTGTGTTTGTTTAGCTGTGTGGGTCTGCAGCCGCACCAGCGAACTGTGGCTGAACCAGAGTCCTCGCCCACCGCAAAACTCAGAGGGAGAAAAGCTCGCTGAAAACCTCTTTCTGTGAACCTTTCCAAGTGTAACAATCCAACACTACGTTTCTCTTTAGTCTGGTAAAAAAAAAAAAAAAAAAAGAAAATCATCGCCCGGCTCTCCTGTGTCCCTGAACAAACTCAATCGTGAATAAAAAACAGGGTGGAACATTGAAAAAAAGAAAAAAAGTGGGGGTGTTAGCTTTCCCCGACAGTGGCTTTTTAATAGATTTGCTGGAGTGTGTCCAAAAGAGGGAGTTTTGACAACAGCTGAGACACCCCCACCTAACACGCCTGGTCTCCAGGGATCAGCTCTGTGTGACACAGAAACACAATCAATCAGTGGATATTGCTTTTATTGACAGTCTCCAGAACAGTCCCCTTCTGTTTGATCATCTGATGCTGCCATTTCTTTTATTGTATCCATGTTTTAAGAACCAGACATAAATGTACCTTCGATGTTAGTGGAATGCGCATTCTGATCCCCAGTACACATTGATTGTTGACCTCTGCACAAGCAGACAACACAAAATAATTCCTTCTTATCCATCTTTGTGTTTGGAGGGTTGAAGCACTGGGGTTCATGCATATTTCATGTCTACAATCATACAGTTTCTGCTCCATGAATAATGCAAACACTGTTTAACCGCGAGCTCCAGGGGGCAGAGGGGCGACTTAGGAAATGAAATTGAAAATGAGACCGCGCTCGCCACTGGACTGTTACTTCTACATAAATGTATTGCAAAAAACTGGTCAATCATTTTATTTTAATCTGAAGGTTTGTAAACAATATTTTTAAATATCTTGAGGTGATCTTTGTTGACCACAAAGATCACAGAATTTGATAAACTTGGAGAGTAGAAAGTCTCCCACCCTGATGAGCTGCTACATTTATCTTTAGAAAGCAGGTATTTCATGGGTAGTCTAATGTTTTATAATTATGTGTTCATAATGTGCTTTAATGCATTAAAGACACACTGTGCTGCACAGAAAAAAAAGAAAATTCCCCTCGCTGTAGCTAATATGCGTCTCCCTTGAATTCCCCTCCTGTGCAAGATCCAGTTGCAGAAACACACGTCAGAAACCAGACCAGTGACCCATCGCTGAGGCTTTCGGAGCAGACGGTTTGGACATCCTTCTATGCTAACCTAACAGGCGTGTGACCAAGATGAGGTCAGCGACTTGACTGTCATAAAAAAAAAAAAAAAAAAAAAAATCCTGGCTTTTTAGAGGGTTGGAGAGAAAAGTGCTAAAGGGTCTGACTCCTACACATGATTGGTGGACCGAGGTCTTCGTTTGGACAGGAAGCAGAGCCAGCGTGGGTAATGGAGGAAGCCAGAAATGATTATTCAAATGGAAACAAGGCAGGTTTTCTGGCCCCAGACTGTCACTTCCTTTATCCAGCTTCTCTCCCTCCCTCGCTCCCAGAACATCCATAATTCCAGCCATAAAGGGAGCCATTACTGGACTGAAAGACAGAATTTTGTTCTTTACCACTTTACCAACCCAAAGTTGTTCTACTACCCACAGCTGTTTCACTCAGTCTAGATGCACAGTTCCTGGAAAAAAACATGCAGAAGAAGAATTTCCATGCACCCCAGGGGATGGCCACGATTCAGTCCAACAGATGTCAAATATCAGAGGGGGCAAAGAACAAAGGAATGATGGCAGCTCTTCTTTGACAGACAGCGCGCTTCAAATCAGACGCATCATGCACAGATGCTGCTAATGTGTATAGATTTCATAATTCGCATGCACACTCCACATTTCTTCTGGTAAACAAAGACAAAAAGTCATCTGAGGAGAATTTACTCATTTCTCCACAAAGAGGCTTCAATTATCTTTTTGCTTTCAGGATAAAAGGCAGCCAAAAGCTTGTTTGGAAGGGGAGGGCGGCTCATTAGGACTTGGTCCCGCTAGCAGGAGTCATCAGTCAGGACGGAGGGAGGGGGCTTGGCTGGCTGGCTGTGCTGGCTGGCAGTGGTATTCACACAGCCAATGATGGGACGGATAAATGATCCCCCCATCTGCTGTTAACCTGCTTTCTAGGTAACAACACTCCAATTAGAAGGAATATTTAACCACTTTTTTTTGCCATTGGTGACAATCTCTAAATACGGGAATTTCAGTGTCCGGTCGAATCAGAGATTTGTTTCTGAACCGGCAAGAGGCGAGGTGTGGATGGACCCCCGATAGCGCTTCCCGCTGCCTCGCTAACCCGTGTGCGGTGATTCAGCACCAGCTCTCTATCGACCTGAGCAGCAGGTAAAAACCTGAACGCAAACCGAGCCCGGTTTGCGTTCCATCAACTCTTTGTTCAGTCTGCAAATGAGGGATGAATAATGGATG
This sequence comes from Tetraodon nigroviridis, assembly GCA_000180735.1. Taxonomy (NCBI): domain Eukaryota; kingdom Metazoa; phylum Chordata; class Actinopteri; order Tetraodontiformes; family Tetraodontidae; genus Tetraodon; species Tetraodon nigroviridis. Next base: position 780,698 of record CAAE01014674.1, on the reverse strand, counting down.
GAAGGATAAATAAAGCGTGACATGAGTTTTACATCCCAGATCCAGCTGGAAATGAAATCAAATGAGTTCTGAACATCACCTTGACAACAGTTATGGCTCATAAATCATTATTCTGTGCAAATTTACACATGTCCAGATTTCATGAATCCCAGATTAAATTTACATGACAATCGTCAGACATGGTTTAACAATAGAAGAAGAAATTTGTTTAAATTTTGTCAGGTAATTATTCCATCTTCCCTGACTCCTCTTTGCGATGGGCTCGGCCCTTTCTGGCCATGGTTGGTCGCTCCTGTCTGACACGGTGCCCCTGCGGAGCCGTGCACGAGGCGGGGCAAGGACAAGGGCAGGAGAATCTCATATCTGCTGGGATCTGCTGTCAACTACCTCCCATCTCCAGCTCAGATACAGAAAAAAATACGGATCCAAAAAGGTAGGATTTTCTAAATCACTGATGTGCCAAAATTGCCAAAAGAAGTAAAACTTGCCAACAACCCCAAAATTACCTGGAAAAAAATCCCCAAACTGATTGATGAAACAAACTTGCTGCATTCAGAGCAATGGAGGCTAATATCAATGGTGTCGTGGGGCCTGTCCAGGCCGTATTCCTGGTGCAACACGGGAAACACACACGTGCGCTCTGGTGCTGTGGATCCGGCTTCCAAGTAGTACACGTGATTAGCAGCTGCACGTCCACAGAACGGTTGTTTTTTTAGAAAAAAGGAGGTTTTAAAGCTGAACAAATTCATCTAATTAGATTATCTCTCAAGTCTCCATGTAGCTTTTCCGCGAAGAGGTGAAAGTTAATTGAAATCTAAACGTGTGACATGCTTTTATTACCCTGAGGATTAGCTCTTGTTTCAGTTCAATACCAGTTTACGGTTGCCTGTCAGGAGACCACGTGGCCATGTGGTCATGAACTCTTTGAATTTGAAACCTCCATTGGGTTCATTTTCCATGATTTTTCATGGTAATATTCTTTGGTTGTTTATTGTAAAGCTTCTCTAACTTCCTACTTGGTGCTATTTTTGCTTAGTCTGAATGTTTCTCTCCCTCTTTGTGGTGTCATTACGGAAGAAAGGGCTTTCAGAAACCTAATCAGTCATTAATGGTGCTCTGTTTTTTTAAAACAATATCTTACACATCACTTGAATTGCAGATTTTCACCTGATAAAGGTGCGTCTGAAACTTCTCCCGCCTGAGATCCAGGCCTAATTACCTCAAATTAAAGCGAGCCCGTCTTTTGCACTACAAAAGGTTAGAAACATGAAAATGTAAATCATCATGGAGGATAAAACAGGACATCAGAAGGAGGGAAAAGGACTTCAAAGTGTATGTGCATGTGTGTGTGCCCTGCCCCCCCCCCCCCCCCCCCACCCCCCCCCCCCCCCACCCCCCACGCCCCCCCCCCCCCCTTTCTCTAAAAAAGGTTAGAAACATGAAAATGTAAATCATCATGGAGGATAAAACAGGACATCAGAAGGAGGGAAAAGGACTTCAAAGTGTATGTGCATGTGTGTGTGTGTGTGTGTGTGTGTGTGTGTGTGTGTGTGTGTGTGTACGCGTGGGTGGGTGAATAATCATTCCATCTGTGGTGGTGAAACAGTCGCCATCTTTGTGTAGAAAGATACTGTCATCAGCTAATTTACACCACCTGGAAACCCTCACACACACACAACACACACACCCACACACACACACACACACACACACACACACACTTTCGCTAGTCTCTCTCTCTCCCTCCCCCCTGCTTCCTTATGGAAAGTTCCAAATCTTGGAGTTTCACATTCGCTTATTCTCAAATGGTTCCAACGATCATGTGACCCCTCCAGGTCACCAGTCAACACATTATGCCCAATAAAGGGATCGAATACAGGTCAAGTGTGTGCGCGAGTCAGAACCCATTAGCCTGTGCCTGTGTTTGTGTGTGCGAATCTGCACCATATCGGGAACCAATCAGACTGATCGCCGGGAACCACGGTAAGAACAGAACCGGGAACCGGCCTCGGATGCGCCTGTGGCCGAAGGATTTGCCGAACTATGCAGACGAGGAACTGTCCATACCTGCCAGGACTGCGTGGACGCGGTGTCCAAGTTGGAGGTTCCGTAACTGTAGGACGAAATGATTTCTGCAGAGTTGCAGCAGACAAGAACTGGACGAAGACACAGCTGCCGCAGGCGAACGGAACCTCCCACACAGCAGCTCGGATCACGCTCACCTCCCCGGTTCGACTTTACAAACAACTGAATTTTAAAAAAGGGATTAAATGCGTGCTGCCACTATTCAGAGCCTATTTCAAGACCAAATCGCTGTAAAATGGGATGACTCACTCAGCAAAGACGTTTAGAAAGAGGGTCTGACGAACAAGCATGCTGACGCAAGAACGGAAAAAAGGGGGGCACAGAGCAGCCGAGGGGGTGTAGAAAGACTGAAAAGAAAGTACATTGATCAGCACGGTGATGGGTTCAGCGTGTTTGACTCAAAACATACTGAAAAAAAGAAAAACTTTACCAGAACATTTACATCATCCTCCCCTTTCTCCCCTCTCACCCCCTCTCTCCATTTAACGAATAAAATGTGCTGAAAGAAATAACCTAGAAAACAATGAAGTGTCCTCCTTTTTACCACAACCGCTTCTGAACTCTTTCTCTTTTTGGAGTTTTGTTGATAGAATGACAGCAGCATCAGGTTGCTACACTTTTTCTACACCACTGATGGAAAAGTCAAAAGCAATGACATATAATTCAAGCAAGAAACAAAATTGGCATTTTATTTGCCTGATATCTTCTATTTCCTCTAAAATAAATTGTACTCTGCTTGCTGCACTTACAGCATATTAAAGGGTAATATTTTAGGTTTTTTTTTTTTAAAAAAAGCAACTATCTTTACTTTCCAAAACAAGCTTTTTAGACTCTGAGGGGAATCAGTTCATTTTTATTCTGATAACTGCAGAACAACTTCCTCCGTCTCAAATTAACGGGGACACTTTCTAGCTGGAGATAAATGTGTCTATGAGAGTTTGTTTCTACAACAACTGGGGCCTGTAATGTTTACATGACTGACTTTCATCTGAATTAACCTGCCCCTGAAATATTATGGTATTTAGATGATGCACACGTCGTATTAAGCATAGCATTTGCGCTGTTATCATTGGTTCTGAAGACATATGAAGAAGTTGAAGAACCATCTCATAAAAGGGCTCAATCCAAGGCCGGATAAAAATAAAAAAAACTGAAATTAGTTTGCTGCAAATACAGACTCGACAGATTCTTCCTTCTTAGTGGTTTTTAGCTCCACCGGCCGACTTTTAATTAGCTTCCTGAATAGTAATTAGATATTTGAGCTGAATCATTGACTGAAAGCATTCGAAATACGAGCGTGACGGATGCCCACTTAGCGAGTGAGCCCCCACCGTGCACCTTCCACCCACTGCCAGGCTAACCTCTGGACTGAAATAAGTCCCACATGTGCACGTTTGGCAGGAGCGCGACCCTATTAACCCTAAACAAGCTGTGTTTCGGCCTTTACCGACCATCAGCCACCCATGTCTGGCCTGGGATGGATGACTGACAGCTCTGATGTGCACACACTAACAAACACACACACACACACCTCTTCGACACACACATGCACACACAAAAGATGTGTGAAGCCTTGTTTGATAAGGAGGAGGTCAAACAACAGATGTTAGGATCAACACAGCCCATCTTATACACACAAATATAGAAGACACAAACACACACACATACAGATGCAATCAGCACACTTAATACATTGTTACTGATTTTAATACATTTTTTCTTTTGGAGGCTGAGGTAAATACCTTGCAATTGAAAGAAAGAAACACGTTTTAAGTAGCCGTCATATCTGGCTACAAAGCGAATCATTTTTACTAAAGGTTTGGGTCCATGTTAACAAGAGGAAAACTCTAAAAATCCCACATTTAAACAGTCTGTTGGCAGCAGCAACAACACAGCAACGCTGAAAAATCTTCTTGGACCTCTTTGGTTTCATCTCAGAATTCATTATTCAGGAGGCTGGAGAACAGCCTGTCTGAGACACAACATCTGCAATTCAAACAGATCTGAGCTGGAGGTCCACACAAAGGGGAAACACTCACATCATACACGTGCACAAAAGAAAATGTGGCATCCCATCCCGTCCAGGCCTTTAGACTGAAACTTGAAACATTTCAGCCAAGTACAATGAGAAAACCGCGGCTCTGGCACGCGTTCCGTTTAAAGTGTCAAGCTATTAAATATTACAGGTGTTTAGTCAGCTGTGGTTTGTGTAGCTGCGCACACACACACACACACACTCACACGAGCTACACCTGCAATGGGGCAACCTGTGATTAAAGCGTCTCGGGCATTTAACACCTGCTCTCTGCTCACAGACACACACACACACAAACACACGCTGGTGCATACCTGACACCTCCCACATCACACACACCGTGTTACACCTGTGCTAGGACGCAGAGTTTATCTGCAAACAGAAACAGCCTGGGGACGGACGGACGGACACCCACCCACACACACACACACACACACACACACACACACACACACACACACTAAGTCAGCCATCATTGCTGTGTCAATCAGAGTCTCAGCTCTGCTTGCCTGGCTGGAAACCAGGTCAGACAACAACTGGGACATGTGCTACACACAGCTGCAGCGGCAAACACCAGCTCGTAAAGGCCAGGGGAGATCAGGATGCTCTTAAAGACATTAGGAGATAAACAAAGCATAGCTTTCATAAGCCAACCAGATGAGCACAAACATGCCATAAAAATTATACAGGCAGTCTAAGTTCTGCATTCCCGCATGAGTCAGGATTTTCCATCCAGTCTGGATTATCCAGCCTGTCATCATCAAAAGCTGCAGGTATATCATTTATTTTTGACAGTGAATACACTCCTTTGAGGTTCAATAGAATGTCTGCTAGTGTAGGTGAGGCTGCGGGTGTAATGAGGTTAAAATGGAAAGAGGAACACGAAATCAAACACTATTCAAATCACACCCTGAGACCATCTTTAATGCTGAATTCTTTGATCTCTGTATGAAGCCAGGAGGGTTATAAATGCAAGAATGTAGTAATAAACCGCGCAGATATCAAAACGGCTCCGAATAATCACCTCCTCGGGCGCAAAGTTATCGCCAGCGCGACGGATGACCTCACGCGCTAGCTCTGAAGAAACAAACATTGCTCTTGTTGGAATATGTGGTTCACAGGCTGAGATCACAGGAACAAATCAAGTTAACTAAAGCACGTGCGCCGCTGTAACACACTCGGTTAAACAAATTTGTCTATTATTGATGCAGAAGGATCATGGGAAACAGGCTGATCACAAAGTTAGAGCTATGTTGTTCCTGTTGAGGCTGCACCTGGGGGCCTCACTGAGAACAGTAACAAGGTATCTACTGTTGCAAAGTACATGTTATACGTGTGGTTGTCTTCAGCAACCATCTGTCCGTCTGTCTCTTCACATGGGCAGTCAGCTGAGGAAGCCCCCATCAGCTTCTCCTGCAGGTCCAGGCAAAGGGGCGGAATTAAAATCCAGGAATTAGAATAAAACGATCGGCTGGGCCTCGCTTTAGTTTTCATGCTCTCTGGGTCTGTTTTTGTTGATGCTTATTATTTTGGAGGAGCTAATGACACCTGACCAGGACTGCATAGATGCAGAAGCAGCAGTTTTTAAAAAATCACTCCAAATCTGTAAGCAGCAAGAGCTATTTTAGCCTTGAAGTAGCCATTATCCCACAGCTGCCAGCACAACCAAGTCGGGGTGTTAATATTACATTGGTGGTGGTTTTACACATTTTCATACTTCTACTAAGCAACAACTGATCATGATGGACGAATGAGGACAAGTTTATCTTCTTTGAGGTTTGCCGAAGCTCTCAGGAGCCACCGTGCCTGCCTGTCTGCCCTCTGGTTGGTTTAAATGAATCCTATGGTGTGGGAAAACCCCAGAGCAGAGGATTAGACAGGAGAAAAGGGGATTTGCTTGTTAAAAGATGACCTCTGACATGCATACAACGACTTTTTGATTCACTGCATCGTCTCTTTCTACTTGCCGCTCGCAGTCACGCTTTCATGGTGGGACGGGATGACATCGGCCTACGCCATCCACAGTGATCTGTTAGGAAAAGACTGATGGGCCCAAATGTTTGAGCCTGGGGGACGTACACTAGTTCAGAATAAAAAATCTGACTGTAAATGCAGGTATGAGCTGTAGACTGTGGCACCTGTGTTTCAGATGGGTGGCGAGTGTGTGTTTCTTCTCTCGGAGGAAGCTGGTCATGGTCCACGGCTTTTTTTCATCTCCTGTTTCCTGCCTCCCCCCCCCCAGATACCTGTACGGCAGGAACCGAAGGCCAACTCCCTCATCCGTGAAATACAGCCTTCACATCCAGGCTGAACCATTAACTGAAATCTAACCGAAAATTTCCATCTGAAGTAGCGTCATTTGAAAAGGTCAAAGGCCAAGATTATTTACGCATCTGATCACTGGACTGGTGGTAATTCACGGGTGAATCAGTCAGCGTGGACACCCCCACCACCCCCCGTCTCCTCTTGCGTGTGATAATTAAGTTCTTCAGCTTCAGTATCTGAGTCATGTGCGCATGTTCAAGGAGTGAGACATTCCTCACCCATGTTTGGTTCAAGCATCCTGACACGTATGAGTCGGTTTAATTTCAGCGCAGTATAAAATCTAAGCACCCAGCAGCAGTTTGACCCTGCACGTGTTTTCCCAGACATCCATTGGGAAAAAAAAAATCCCATCTGTGCTAAAAGTTCACATGAAACTGATCATTTAATGCAGGATTTCCGTCAGTGCGCTCACATGGAAGAGGTGGAGACTTTAGAGTCTCCACACACACACACACACACACACACACACACACACACACACACACAAATTCCATTGAAATGAAACCAAACGCTGCCTAAATCATCAGAAATAGAGAAAACTTAAAAATGAACTGAGCAACTTTAAAACTCATAGACTCATGGATGACAGCTTACTCACTCAAAAATGAGAAAAAGAAGCTTATAAATAATTACACCAAAGTTATAATGATAATAATTACACAAAAAATGTTCCATTAGCGCAACAAAAAAGTCTCGTTGGACACAAAGTTTTTAGACGGTCCAGTCAGGGATCAATACCATCGATTAAGCCAATCAGTTTTCTCATGGAATCAATAAACCAAAGCAACAATTTAGCACTGCAGCTACATCGGGCTCCTCTAGCAACGTTTCTCCACAGGTTCCACAGGGACGCCAAATCCCGCTGGAGCTCAGGGGCTGGAGTCAGAGCCAGGCCACGTTGCTGCACAATACTGGCCCCTGCTGGACG
>CAAE01014674.1:645539-773263 GCA_000180735.1 Tetraodon nigroviridis | reverse complement strand
CATCAATGGAGAACTGTTTCTTTCTGCTGCTGGAGCCAATTTGATCACAGGATTTCTCATCTGCAGGGAACAGGTGTCGGACGGGGAGAAATCGTGCAGTCGGGGTGGGGGTGTAGGTAATGATGTAGGAGGAGATCATCAAAGCGGCCTTTGAAGCGGTGCGGCGTTTTAAATTCCCCAAACAGTGGATGAACCCTTGAGAAAAGCACCAGCTTATAAAGCGGATTAGAGCTGCTTTGTTTGACTTTATTTGAAAAGATAAAAACTACTTTCTGACTGCAAATGCACGAGATTGTTCAGACGATGATCTACTGACACCTGCAAGACCCCCATGGCTACCTGCGCTTGCACCCTCATATGAAACTAAATTATTCGTGTCAGAAAGGTGGTGCAGACTCTAACAGCCAACAGATCTCAGACGACGTCATTTTGCTCCCTACTCAGGTGGGCGTGCTGGAATTGCAGGTCTAGGCTCTGTAAATGCCAATCTGCTGCACATCTGACAGCAGCGAGCTCGCCTCCTTTATTTTCAGTGACAGTTCAGAGCCATCTTAGCGCACGAAGCCGTCATTAAGGCCCAGATCAGCACCAGGGGAAAAATCCAACTAAATGAGCACAACTGCAGACACTCGTCATTGAGAAATTAGGAGAAAAAATAAATAACCACAGCCTTAACGTAAGACTTTTTTATGGACGTTCCTTCCAGGCACTTAGAATTCTCTCTCATGTGCACAGTCCTGTCAAAGGCAAACACATGAGCACCTGTTAGAGATGACCTTGATGGGAAACCGCTGGAGAGAAAAGCAAACATCTCAACGGCTGACACAGCTGTCCCACAATAATAACATCCCATCCGCACACAGACAGGGGGCTTTGTTTGATTAGATAAAATAAATTCATCCATTCATTCAATGGTGATAAAGTAAAAGAACACACATAAAATCTTGTGTCCTTTTCTCATCAGTGAGTGTTTTCTACATGCTTATTTTTAAAATGCAACTGGTTTAGTAATTTTATTTTACATTCCTGCACATTATTGTTATAAAATCTTTAATGAGGCCTAGTAATCCCATCAGATGTCTGGTTTCTGCTTTTATTCTTGTGTTTGGAACAACTTTAATTTAGCCAGTGAAAACTTGTGTTCAGGGACTGGATTAGTCTGCCTCCTAGTGGCCATCACCAGCAACTGCACCTCGTCGCGTAAATTGAAAACTCCAGACAAAAGTCAGAAACTTAGATTAACGTGTTTATGATGCTGAGCCGACACGACATTTAACCTTTAAGATTTAATTTTGAATAAAATAACAGATTTATCTAGTAAAAGCTTGTTTCGCATAAAGCTGCCAATCAGGTACCAACAACAACGATCTCCAGCAAAGAAAAAAAAAAAAAAAGCAATTCCCAGCACAGGGGGCAGAAGAACCCAACACCTCTCAGGATCTCCTGTTACCCATCCAGAAACCAGCCGGTGGATGGTGTGACACCACCTGCCATCATTCTAACACAATGCAAACACATTCATCTTCATCCATCTACATACGGTCAACAACTGCATGGAAAACACACACACACACACACACACACACACACACACACACACACACACACACACGGCATAAAAGATTATTTTACATGTGTGTGGAAAAGCTGTTACATTTACTTTAAAATTTTAGCTACACCAGCTTTATTTGAATTCATTTGAGTTTTATTTTAGAAAAGCTGTAACCGACACGATCTTGGGTGAAAAAACGGACGGTGGGGCCCGGCGGCCCCCCATCCACACTCATAAAGTTTCTGTTGTGTGGCCTCGACCACCAATGGCGTCTCTGTTACCCTGTTTATCTCTTGTTGGCTGGTTCTCCTTCTTCTCTGTCAGGACAGCCTTGGCCCACTATCACTCCTGCTGCCTGGACACTTTTATTTGCAGGGCCGTCTTGTTAACAGTGAATAGTAGAACCCGTCTCTGTTATGCAGATCAGGCCGGGTTACCGAGGGGACAGACGTCAGCAAGCCATTCAGAGCTGGGTTAAAACAACCCCCCACCCAGTCTGACTAGACCCCTTCCTTTTCATCCCTTCTTTCTGCCGTATCCAGCTGGCCCCGTTGTGCAGCAGGCTGGATGTTGTGGACTACGATCCTGGTCAGAGTTCTTCTCAAACTTCTGACAGCCTAAAACCAGCAGCAGGTCAAGTGTTGCCTTCAGATGCAGCATATACACAATCAGGGCGATCAGGTAGCATCTTTGCTCTCAGGCTTCCTGGTAATAAGCCTGGTAATGAGTCTCATTAGCACAAGGAAAACGAGCCAAGCCAAAGGCAAGTATAAATAATTTAGAGTGCATGTTGTGCAGAGAGACTCCATACTCTTAATTCTAAAGCGAAGGGCCAGCGCGGCTTGTGTTACACAGAGACGATAGCGCGCCGGCAGCTAGCAGAGGCGGCTAACAGGCAGCAACACAGCAAACGCATCATCTGGATTGTTCCCTTCAGCTTAAAGGGCATTTTAAAATACTTTTCTTTTCATAAAAATGTTCTATTGTGCGATTATGGTCAGTCCTGATATCTGCAGGCTGTCAGCACTGGTTCCCATGGTAACAAGGACTAATCTTTGCTGGTTATTGGGAGCTGACCTTGAGTCAGTGTTTGCTGGGCTGCGGAACTAAAGTAGGACCCCTCGGTGCCTATTTTAGTCACGACATGTGAAGGAGTTCGTAAAAAAGTTAACACCATGTGAACATGAAACAAGGTCACACACGTGACACCCACATATGTGTGGGCTCATGTGGTCTTTAAACACACAGTGGGCGTGGCCACAGAAAACAGTCCCATGTGTTTGCCTCAGGTTTCACGGAGTGTGTTATGTTATTGGAGTCCAAGAACAATAAATTCCTTCATTTTTTTAGATTTACGCTCATTCCTAGAGGAAACACCTCAACACAAGCACTCAGCTTTTTATAAAAGACCTGTGGAAAACAAGGATACACAGACATGGAATAAAAGACAAAAAAGAAGAAAAACCTGTTTGTACAGTTCAAAGAAAACCCTCTCAGTGATGCTTTTAGACTTTGACACTCCTTGGGCAATGCTTGCTTACACGTAAACTACATAAAAGGTTCCCAGACTGAGCTTTGGAAGACTCAATAAACTCTTGAAATAGAGGCAACAGTTAGTGCTGGCATGAGAGGACCGTGACAGGAAATTAAATTTGTTGGGCTCTATTAATGAAAATGACTTTTCCCATCCCACCCATTTTGCTACAAAGCCACGGTGTTGACAGCTGACAGCAACAGTCGGACACGGCTGCCTGCGGCTCCGGTTGGGACCCACCGAACAGCAGAGCAACAACATCTGGAATGAAGAGTGAGTCTGTGCGTACCTGCATCCCTGCAGCCTCTAACCTCCAGGTCACACACATTCCACAACACCACCATTTAGATAAATGAGCAGGGAAACACTTTTTCACGTTTTTCCACTCAGGAGCCAAGAAATTCTCTCTGAATGCTGGACCAAAATCTGACCCCCCCGCCTCCACCCCTCCGTCTGCACGCAGTCAAAACACTCTATTTGATTTTGTTGGTGACTTTTATCTGCGAGACGGGCAATTGAAGACAGCATTCCTGAGCCCGCTGTTGCCCCCGTAGGAGTTTACAGAGAGGAGAAAAAGAAAAAAGGAAAGAAGGAAAGAGTCAGGAGGATTTACGGTCCAGGTCCTCCCCTCCTATTGTGGATTCTCTCTGGGCCTAACAAACCCACCGCTGCCATGTCAACTCCAGGCGGGCTGGTTTAACCGCTGCTTGCAAACACGCCGGTCACACTATTTGCCCGTTGATTTCTGGAGCCACAAAGGGGCCATAACACACATCCCAGTATCCCCACTAAGCCAGAGAGGCTAAAAAGAAAGAAGCACTTCGATGCTGATCAAACAGTGACACATAAAAAGGAGAATCTTGAGATTTTCCTGCGCCCTGAAAGCTCTCTGCAGCCGCAGCCGTGAATGCAACAATGGTTTCTTCACAGGGCCGTGGGCGGCTGCTTCTATTCAAAGTGCAAAAGCTGTGAGCGGCTTCTTCAGGAAGCTCCACCGTGGGGTTTAATCACCTGCTGACATGAAAACGTCGGTGAAAAGAACCTCCCGCGTTTCTTTGAGGCGGGTTTTGGCAGCTATCTTTCCTTTCCTGCCACTCTGGGCCCGTCGGGAAGGGGAAGGCGACGCTTTTTACCTCCACTTGTGCAGGGAAAAGCCGGGGCACTGCTCTCCACAGGCGACACAGGGCTGCCCTCTGGACGGCTCCTCCGCAGCCTTCAGCTTCTACCAGACAGGAGGAGAAAGTCCGAACATCAGGCCGATGGGCTGCATCACATGACCCCCAACATGTAGAAAACACATGAACAGCCTGTCCACACCTTTATCATAGTTGACCAACTTTAAAGTGAAGAACAAACCTGACATTTTAGTCAAATTGACGATTCTCTTGCAAAACCTTGAATAAATGACACAAGAACAAAAGCCAAACCTTCTAAACAGTAAAACACCCGTCTAGGACGCCTCCCTGCGTGCGCCATGGAGACGCCAAACTTTTTGACGTCGACCTACCTCTCTGCGGCCATCGTCTCTCCTCCTTTTGCTGAGACTAAACATGACAGGCTGATCCCTGAACAGCGAAGGAAAAGTCGTCTTAAATAGGGAGAAAAGACGCGCGGGGAGCGGCGGAATAGTGCGCGTAAAAGTCACAGAGAAATACTTTCTCACGTCTAAGTGGGTACCCCGGCAAAGGAGTTGGAGTTGTTCCGGACAGCGGCTCCACCCGGTTTCCTCCGCAGCCAATGAAGAGCTGGGAAAAACACCGGGTTTGCGGTTCAATTCCGAGGGCAGGACTCCTGGAAACAGCTGAGGGCAAATTCAGATTAGTGAGGAGGGAAAAAACCCTAATGTCATTTTATTTAAAAAGAATTCACACGACAGTACAGACTGCAAAACCTTTTTTGTCCCCACTCATGAGACCAGAACCGACTGAGACAGAGGTGAATCCTCAGGAAGATCTCAAGGACAAACAGAAGGCAAATAAAAGCATTTGCCTTGTTACAGATCAACAGTTGCAGAGTCAAAGGTAATTGAAAAAAAGATAAAAAGATAGAAAAAGTAAAAAAGTAAAAGTAAAAAAGATAAAAGGGTAAAGAAATAACGACAAGACCTTGAAGACAGACTGTATCTGAGCACCGTGAGTCATGCGTTCCTGAGTTTAATCCACTCTGGATTACCAGGAGCCACGGTTGTAAATTTGGTACTGACGCCAGAGAACTTTAGTCTTTATACCACAGCTCTTTAAATTTTAAGCCTCATAACTGCTGATGGCATCAAAAATGCCTTCAGATGTTTGATGAATATCGTAGGACTCGAGGCTGATGGGTCGGCCACCGGTCTAATCCTGGTGGGAACCAGAGAAACTCTGCTACCCCTGACCACTGACATGGAGATGTGTGGAAGAGACTGCAGCTCTCTGATGTGCAGCTTTTTTGCATTTATCTCTAAATGAATTATTGTTCAATTTTATCTTTTCTGTTCAAACGACCTTTTTGTTCCAGAGGCACAAAAAGGTTGAGTGCAAATTTCATCGTTGCAGTTTATAGTCTGGCCGCTAGATGTCGGTAAAACTCATCATATGGCTGGAAGAATGTAACGGCTTTAACGCGTCTGAGTTTGAACAACTGAAGGTGTGTGTTCACCAACCAGAATGGTCCAAAACTGCAGGAAGAAGCGATATGTCAGCTTTTATTATTTCATTTTTGACCAGACAGACATATATTCACAAAACATATCAAATCAGATACTTAATGCTAAATAGAGACACATTCTGACTAAGAAAATTTCAAATAAATATTTCCATATAAAATAAAGTCTACAAAATATGTTTATATTTTCAGTTGGCTGATAAAAACAAATGGCAAATAAGTCAAATGTTACACTATCAAAATAATCCCTTCATTTATGACACCTGAGAACTTTACTGACGGAAGCTTGACATTCGTAAAGAGGAGTGCATTGATTGGCTGTGGCTATTAGACACAAAACACTAACTTTGGACAAAATTCATAGATGTGAAGTGACAGCCAAATTCCTTTTGGCATAAACCTGCAGATAAGGCACTTAAAAAGGACCATTAACAAAATAGTTTACACACACTGTTGGTTTGTTGATGGTTTGAATATAAAACACACACACGAGGCCTCATGAAACAAGTCCTCCTGTCAGACATAAAAACAGACACAAGTACCCTGATGTCATCACAGAAGAGCACGGATGGAAACAAGGGATGGATAAAAGGAAGGTAGGAGAGGCCATTTGCAGGCAGGAATCTGGCTGAGGGGCCCGCAAGTTCAAGAGGCGTCTCCTGGGCCGGTCTGGAGTTTCTGCTGTAGTCCTACTGACCTGAGGTAAACTGTTGCTTTGAGCTGATAAAACAACTTGTCTACAACTAAAAGCCAAAGGCTAACGGCTTCTTTCGGACCCTATGAGAAAGTTAGAGCGTTTACTGCCCTCTCCTCACTGACATTCTCTGCGTTTATAAGTTCCCATGCAAATGTGTCAGGTTCTTCCTTTGTCTCACCTGTCAATAGGAATCATATTCGACGTACACTATTTCATTGTTCAAAAAGAACTTAAACGCTGTAATAACTGTAAATGCTCTCCCATGATTGTTCAAACACTTTAAAAATCAGGCTGCCATTAATTCCAAATACATATTTGTGTTTAAATATAGACCAAAAGAACAAATAAATAACACACACACACACACACACACACACACACACACACACACACATACCTCATCAGATACCTTAGATTCATTTACACTATACACACAAGGTTAGGTCAGAGATGGTTGGATCTCAGGAGCACCGAAAAAGTGGGATGGCTCAGCAGAACAGCCAACTGAAGAGATGCAGTTGTTGTAGGTAGACAATACTTGGATTTGTTTTTCACTCAACCTGAATATCATCTTTGGACAAAACAGCCTCCACATCTGGTGGTCTTAGACGCGTTCTACTGTTACAGGCAGGGTGGAGTCGGAAGATGGCGCACATTTACCACAGTAGCCTCCACATCTTCCTGACACTCTGCTGCCGCCCTGTGGACATAAAAGGATAGCCAAAAACGTGTTTTTTAACGTCCCCCCCCCCGCCCCTGCTGGGGTGGTTTGTTGCTCAAATGTTGCAGGGCAACTGTCCGCACCTGTGATTTCTGTACATCAGCCTCTGCATAGTTGCCCTGGGAGACCCAGGAAGCAGCTTCAGCCACTCTCAAACCTGTTCCTGAGAGGTTGATCCTGAAACGGCCCTGAGAGAACAAGAACCATGCCAAAGAGATATGTTCCAGTGAATTGAATCAAGCAGGATAAAACATCAGCATTTATGTTTTTTAAACCCCAATTTAAACATTTTAGAGATAAAAGTGTAGTAAAAGTAGCAACTGTTAAAAGTGATGCACAACTTTATTTTTTATGAAGCTCATCTGCTCAGAGCTCCATCGGTTCAGTGAGAAACCTCTCCTCCCCTTCCTCCGCCTGCGTTGAGCTGTTGTTTTCCTCACCTGTGGACAGGCTGTAGCGCTGTAACAGTCCCCCGCTGTGGCAAACGGAACATTCGAGCCTTCACGGGTGAACGCGAACCGCCAATCTGTAGCTGAAGTCAAAAGGCAGAAAAAGGTCCTTGAGTTTTGCCTGTGTCGGACTTCTCACAAACTTTCAAGGAGCAACTTTTACACCAGTTATTCCATCTAAATCTATCTTTATTTAGTATCTGCATGAAGTTAGTGTGGATTGGTTGAATCGCCTCCAGCCTCATGAAGACATCTTGAGACCATTAACCCCCACCAGCACAGACGTAATTAAAGAGCAAAGGAAGTTCTCATCTCTCAAGTTTGTGCTGACAGAGGATGCAGTTGCAGTGTGCGTGAGTGTGTGTAGGTGTGTGTGCATGTGTGTGAGCCACCTACTGATAATGTTCATCTTGTTGATGTCCAGCCGCACTTTAGAGAAGGTGGTGATGCCGGCAGCAGCGTAGTCCCTCCGACAGTCACAGTCTTCTCTTCTGGAGCCATTAGCGGGGCACTGGGTGGGATCATTAAGCCTGGGGAAACACGCACACACACACACACACACACACACACACACACACACACACACACACACACACACTTTAACTCAACTCAGCGTTTGTAAAAACCTGGCACAATGCTGTGATAAAGCTGGCGTTTTACCCTGTTCGGTGTTACCTGAAGCCAAAGATCTCTGAAAAATTCTCCTCTTCTCCCGTCGTCAAGGTGATGTACTCCTGCGGGGTCTCTGTCTGCATTCCTGCGCAGTAGACCTAAAGAAAAATAGAGAAAAAGGAAGAGAACGACAGAGATGGGAGCAAAAGGTGAAGGACAGAGATCATGAGATCGTAGGTATGAATTAGGAAAAGCGAGAAAGAAGAGCAGATGTTGAAACAGGTCTTTTAATAAGGTTTAAAAAGATTTCTGGCTCCTCCTAACTGAAACAGGATATTGTAGGATAAACTTTAGTGCGTTTCAGAAGCAATCCTGTCTATGATCTTACTTGCAGTGCTCGTCCTTGAACATTTAGAACATGTTCTCCATCTGAGAAGTGGGCATTCATGCTCTGCACTTCCTGACAGCTATTTGGCAAATGACCTAAAGACCAAAGAATCAAAAGAGATAAAGCCGGATTCAGGCGGGTGCAACAAAACACAAACATTCACAAAATCAAGCCAGGAGAGAAGCGGCACCAAACTCACAGCTGGGATTTCTGCAGACCTTTCTTGCCTCTGGTTTGTCGTCTTCAGGACATCCCTGACCGTCAGCCAGGCACTGCACCACCCTCTCCATCACTCCTTCACCACAGCTGGCTGAACACTGCAGAGTGAACGCAGCACACACTTGTAAAACCCCCAAAGCAAACCTTTGCTTCGACTGTCCAAACTCCTGTCCTGTCCTGATCCAGCCAGGTAACGCCAACGCCGCCGTGATGACTGAATCCTGATAAACGGCTCGCTCACCGGTCCCCAGATTCCAACCCTCCACCACGCCTGTGGTGATGGGCACGGGTCCAAATGACAAGGCATGTAGCTCTCAGGAGGAGTCCCGGGGCAGTTGGACAAGGATTGATGGCCGTACTCGTAGTTTTCACCCTCCACAAGCACCTGGCTGCAGGAGACCAGGCGCCGGCGGTAGCCCTGACCGCAGCTGCCCGAACACTGGAGGGGAGCAGAAGTCACCAGTGTGATATGACGAGTGGGCTCCAGACACAAAGCAGCACTGGTGTGCGTCCTTTCCCCCGTTACCTCGGTCCACTCCCCCGTGATCCAGACCACCTCGCAGGCCTGGCTGTTGCAGCTCTCCACGTCAGGAGGACGGATCAGGTTTGCGCAGTACATCTCGTGAAACTCCCGTCGGTCGTGGTCCTCGCACTGCAGGGCCCGCCGCCTGTGGCCCCCTCCGCAGGATTTACTGCACTGTAGCAGACGTGAAGAAGAAAGTGACACAGGTGTTCACCTGGTGCTGATGGGGACCTTTGCCGGGCTCCACCCCTGCCTCTGGAACACACTCCAGCCCTCCGCAACCCCTGATTAGGACTGACTCTGCAGAGGGATCGACGTTCGGGTGCCAGTTTTAGTGTTTTAATTCAAGTGTTAGCGGACAGAAACCTTTCTCTCTGAAGCTGGAGGGTTGAACCGAGTCGAGTCTGCGTTTGTGTATAAAACACAAAACCTCCCAGGTGAGGCGCCGTTATTACCTCCAGTTGTGGGTTTCCCAACAACACTTCTCCAGCCTTAATTAGTCTGCGCTCCCCGAGAAGGGATTTTTCACGCTGCTCAGTGACCCAGATTCAACGGAACCGGAATTCGGCGAGGTAGAAACCTCCCGCAGCAGCTGTCGCTTCTAATAATCTCTGCTGTGAACAGGGACCTGCAGACTGGAGCTTATGGAGGAATGCTAAACGCTCCACAGCAGGAATGTGGCCGGAACGTTTGAAGCCTAGGGTTGCACCGATTTGTGGAGAGAAAAAAGGATTTTTTTTTGCAGGAATAAAAAAGAATTTTTGAGTTTAAGTATCTAAATTATAATTAAAACAATCAACAACCATATGGGGAAAGGTCTGCAGCTGTTTTTTATGGGCTTGAAGAAGAATTTCCTAAAATCACATATCTAATATATAATATCATTCTATTCATCATCACATTTTATAAAACTCAAAAATTTTAAAAAGTAGTAAATAAATAGTGCTGCTGCATGACTGCTTACATAGTTGCTCTTTGCTGACTCAAGTCTGATTGAAACACAGAAACTGATTTTTAATTTATCAACTGTTTTACGGTTTTGATGTGTGTTCGTTTCGTAATCCCAGCATCTTCTGTTGGACTTATAGAACAAATACTTTTACCAACATTTTTTAATCTAAAATATCTATAAATTCTGACTACCGATGCACAGGCGGGTCTGAAATGATCTCACAATGAAACATCTGAGCCCAAAGGAAAAATAAACGGAGGTGTCAGATTTTTAAAGAGGCTTGGCCAAAATGCTGATTATCAGCATGATCAACCGGGTCATGCTGCAGCAGGAGCAGCAGGAGCAGGAGGAGGAGGAGGAGGAGGAGGAGAGGGAGCAGGAACAGAAACGAGAGAAGCAGAAGAACCAGGAGCAGCAGCAGAAGGAGGAGGAGGAGGAACCGAAACGGGAGAAGCAGAAGAAGCAGGAGCAACAGGAGGAAGAGGAGAGAAACAGGAGCAGCAATAGGAACGGGAGCAGCAGCAGTAGACTCTTCCTCTGCTACGTTCAGGACTTGCTCTGCTCACCGTCTGCCAGTCTCCTTCCCTCCAGCGGTACCTGGAGGGGCAGGCGGCGTTCCCACAGCTCTGGCTCGTTGGTGGTCGGGAGCGCTGGGAGCAACCGCTCTCCTCTGGGAGCCTCTGGTCTCCAGCCTGGCAGAAGACCTCCCGCTGCTGGACGCCATCACCACATGATGCTGAACACTGAAAAAAAAAATAGGTGAGAGGTCTTTTTTGAAGGTTTAGAGACCAAACAACTTACTAAAAGTTAGACCTGCTTCATTAACAAGGGATGGTGCTCACCCTGGTAATTTAACCACATTATTGTAGAACGGAAAATCAGCTAAGATGCAAAATCCTATATTTATTCTCTACCTACAGGACAATGTTGGCAATGCTTATTTGAGAGTTGGTGTATGGTGTCCTAGCATTGATTGTTATACTTATAGAGTGCATTTATTGGGGTTAGACAGCCTATTTTTACAGCCTTCCATGGTACAAAAGGGAAGCCACTGAACTCAGGATCTTGGTGCTGCCCCCTCCTGATGTCTCTCTGTATCCAAGTTCTCCGCTCTGCCGGTTTAAATACAACCAAAGCGGAATTCACATCTAAGTTTATCTTAACTGATCAGAAACCTTTGCTAATATAAAAATCCTACTACTAAACTCAATATCTCTTTTTAGCTTCACTATGGTGATGTAGATGCTTTTATTCAATTTGTAAAAGGGGAAATGTTTTTCTGATATTTGCAACCATGGGGAAATAAAAAACAATCAAGGATCCAACTTTCCCAGTTTGTAAAAATTTGATTTAAGTATGTAACGTTAATAACCCTTTGGTATAAAAAGGAGCTGTCCTAAAGAAAATATAAAGCATGTTTCAAATGAAGTATTACCACAAACTGATGTTTGAAGCCATGTTTGTATACTCGTGTGTGTGGGACCACCATTGTTACTGCTTGTGTGTGTTTGCAGGAAGTGATAAAGCTCTCATCAGTGATGGAGGTGACGTCAGATACCTGGATGGACGCCACTGCTCCAGCAGCTCAACGCCGCCTCCGTTACAGACACATTTACAACTCTGAGCTTGTGTGACACAAGTTAAAGCGCCTCAGATTTGAATGCTATTCCAGCAGTGAAACACGAGGAAGTGAAGGTAAGAAAAGAACGGAAAAAAGGCGCTTTCTATAAGGATCAAGAAAAGGGTCAAATATTCCGAGAGATGTGAGAGGTGGAGTATCAGTTTGTGTTCTGGTCAGCAGATGTTTGCTGCTGGACACACCCGAAATGACAGATGGAGCACACATGTGATTTATCATCTTTGGCAGTTAGAAGACAGAAAGTACAAAAAAAATAAATAAAATGTAAAAAGAGGAGAGCAGATAGACTTCCTATAAGCCCAGGTGCATGTTGGGGATCTGGTGTGTTAACCCTAACCCCAACTCTAAAAGCCCAGACGGACATGTGGTTGTCATTGATAAGGATGGGAATGCAAAGAAAAAAGGGATGGCATGAAAGGAAGAAGTGAGAAACTGTCAGAAGAAGATAAAAGAGGGAGAGAAAAGCCAAAATATGGATGAGAGGTTTAGATTTACACCGTCTTGACTCAGAATCAGTAACGCTGAAATCAAAGAGACGGGCTGCTGCCTCACAACGTTACAACGCTGGAAAATAAAATCCCCCATCGGCAGCCGCTCCAGGTCTGCTCTTCCACCGGGTGAAGATGTCACACACACACACACACACACACACACACACACACACAACGAACAAGGTAAAGAGCTGCACTTTTAGGATGTTCTTGGAGGCTCAACAACAACTCCTGATCTATTTGGGAGCAAGTTTATGGAGCTAAAGCAGCTACATGCCAACCAGAACGAGCAGCAGGGTTTACGCTGTGTTTTGTGCTCTTCTGCTGAGGGCAGAAGGTGATTTTTGGTGATTCAGGCTCTTTCCCACCTCTCCCCAGTTGCTGGTCTTCCATTTGGGGCAGCGCCCTCCGCGACAGCGTCTCCGCCTGCTGGGTTCCAGGGACAGGCCCTGGCAGTTTTCCTCCGAGATGACCAGGCCAGATGCGGCGAGACAGCTGACTTTCCGAACCCTGAACCCCCGTCCGCAGGAAGCGGAGCACTGCAAGACACGCAGGGAAAGGAAGGGTTAAACGTTACCACGATGCTTTTTCTTCTTTCCTGGTTTCGATTAAAAGTATTTATGACAGATGGAATTTGTTGGCAGTGGAAATGCGCAAACTTTGTGGAAAATAACTGAAACGTCATGACAGAAACCAGATGTCAGGTCAGCTTTAATTCCGAACATATTTGTTGATCAGGTGTTGTGACTGTGCTCCACACGGGGAGCCAGAGCAGCAATGGCGGCTCACTGTCCATCACCCCGGTGGCACTTTGCATCACCTCCGGGTTCATTGAGCCACTGTGAGTTTAACCTATTGTGGCAGGCACACACACACACGCACACAAACACACACACAAGCAGAAAGATCGGACTGTGCTCGGGTAATCAAAGGGGATGTCGACTGTGGGGATGATGGGAAGCGACAGGCAGCAAGTTGAACGAGTACACAGCCCAGCGCGTGCTGTTGTGCTGGCCAGAGAGGGACCGAACTGGACAGGGATAGGCTGCGTGACCTTTTACTTCATTCATGGAGGTGAAGGGAGGAGGCGAGGATTCCCGAAAAGAGCAAGTAGTAAAATGTACTAGAGCTAAAAGACCTCTGCATGTAAGTAAATCATGATCATCAAAAATAATGTTCAGTGATAACTATGAATAAATATTTTCATTAACAAAGACAGAAAAAAGGACTGAATTGATAAAATAGTGAAATTAAAAACCATAAATATATATCTAAAGGTATTATTCCATGCACTTCTCGAAAAGGTTCGTATATGTGTTCTTGTTTTTACTGGTTCACCATGATGAGAATACCTTAAACCATAAACATACCATAAACTTTTTATTGGCATCGCGAGGTTGTCAGAGAGGTTCATAAGGGCAGCTCGCAGGTGAGCTCCATGGAAGTCTGTGTGAGATGTGGGGGGGAACACGTGAAGCAGGAGGTGCATTCACTGCATTTCAACACATGGCCAACGGAAGCGGTTCTATTTGGACGATCAAGAACTCGGAGACAGTTTACGGACACTGAGTCAATATGAAGAATCCCCACAACAACAGCACGCTTCGGAAACCTATTCAACGTGCCTCCTCCCACCCCAGGAATCCTGCAATTTCCCACCAGTCTGTCTGTGCTCGCGGGAAGGAGCCCCTCACCAGATCAAACATGACCTTTGACCCCCTAATGCAGAAGTACATTGTTTCTTCAAAGACCCCTGCCCCCCCGTGTGTTGGTACAGTTATCAACTTTTATTAAAGGGACATTTCGCTTAAAAATAGTAAAAAAAATCTAAGGGGAAAACATTTTTGGACTCGTGACATGAGAAGGCGAAGCAAATACGACTCAGACCTTGTAGGATTTGTAGGCTAAAATCATGCTAGTTTGATCAGAATTTTTCAGAAAACCTCCTCATTCCTCCAAACACACAAATACCATAAAGCCAGGGCTGGTAATCATGAGTTGGGTATTTTAAAAAGTAGGGCCAAGCTGTTGGACTTTAGCACTGGAGGTAATGAATATTTGAAGAGATTTGGACTTGCATTAACTGTCTTCGGGTACGCGGCGTAACATGCTCAAAGGTTTGCGCAAGTTCTGACACAAATATCAACTTACGTCTTCAATAAAAGATGATATTGAGGATGAGTAGGCAACCATGCAGGTGAACATGCAGAGATTAGGGTAAGATAGTAACAGTCAGCCCCTGTAAGGATCTATCCTTGTACGTCAATCTGCTTATTCTGAAGACTTATGGAGTCAACAAAAAAATGAAGAGGAAGGCCTTTGATAGTACCTCTACGTCACTTTAATCATAACTGAACAGAAATCCAACAAGTCTGATAAAAAAATTAAATATTGACATAACATTATAATGAAGTGACAATAAATACAAGTAATTACATTAATGTACATATATTGTCTTGAAATACAGACTACAGAATACTGCCATTGGTGAATAGGAGACATACTTATGCTTATTTCAAGAGCCTGTTGGTATGCAAAGATTGAAGGAAAAACTGAAGTGGGAAGTGGGTAAAAAGGAGATTTTATGCTGCCATCTCACATGCAGGAGAGTTGTGAGAAGTGATAGTCCTTATTAGTAAATTGTGTGTGTGCTGAAAGGTTCTACCTGCTGCTGCGTTAACAGGCCCTTAAAATAAGGTGTAATGTCAGTACAGACATTTATGACCAGGAGGAGTCGACTGGGTGGGCTGCAGCCCCTAAGCACAGATTCAGGATCAGCTTTGACCGTCCACAGCAGGATGGTAATCTGCACCAGGGCCGCAGCGCATCAAGAAATCGCGCAGTTACTGCAGTTTCAGATGTAATATTTGCATTGTGGATGTGTTTTTTTTTCGTTTTTTTGCTGTGCAGCCCTGGTGAGTGTTCAAGGCAGGAAATGATGCAAACCTGTGGTCTGTGTTTAGGGTCGCCAGTGACAACTCCAACAACTCGTGCTTAATCTTAGTCAGCCAGAAACCCCTCCAGTGCAAGGGAGAGAAAGATACGGCAGGGGGCAATCAAAACAGAGACTGAGGTAGACACATCAGGCTGGCTCAGAGCGAAAAGCTCGGGATACAAAACACAGGTAACATCCCCCGTCGCCTTTAATTGGCTAATTTTCTTTTTTTGTTAATAGGGGGGCTCCTTTGATGGACATTCAAAGAGAATTTGAGAATCTTCCCTTCAATCTGTGATACGCTTTACGTTCGGTTTGATCTTGTCTAGGAGAAATAAAAAAGAAAAAAAAAAAGACAGAAAAGAGAGGGCCAAACTGCATTGAGCCACAATAAACCAAAGATAGCATGGTTAATCTGTTTTCTTTTTAAATACTCATATCTTATGTCTCCCTTGATTGGCCAAAGCGCTACTGTAGGTGATCAATACTTGAATGGCTCGTTGAGTTGTGTTTCGTTTCAAGTGAGGTATTGTTGAGCATAGCATATTTAGCAACGCCAAGTACTTAAACTGAACAAAAGAGAACATGAACTGAAAATATAAATACAGTCATATCGAAGCACCTTTGGGGCAGAGAGATTCAAACCTATTGATTTGGTCACACTAAAGAGAACTGGGTCAAAAACTCTCTGCCAAAACTGAAATACAATGGCTATTAGTTCTAATTCGCACAAACCCAGTGAGACACTTTATTTTACAGCGCTACGGCGGCAGCTGTTTATTGGTAGTCACAACCGAATACTGGACGTTTCAGAAGGTTTTCAGTTGGTGGTTTTTTTTTTTTCTTTTTTCTAAGCTTCAGCGTCCTATTTGAAGGCACAGCCGTTCATTTCCTAGCAGAGGGCGACTAAGGAAACTGTAAAATAAAGTGTCTAGACAAGATTAGTAACTTCTCTAAAACAAATGCTTCTTGAAACAGTTTGAATTCTAGACCCAACAGCCGTTTCATAGATGTGTGTCTCATCCACGGCCCCGCGGTGCTTTCAATGCTCATCGTATAACATCAACTAACTAACGTAGCACCAACATATCCTGGGCCAATCTTTGGATAATAAAAGAACAAGGCATCATAATGTATATTCCTGATATACAAAAACATTCATCAGTATTTGCATATGAACACAAATTGGCTAATTGTGCAAATACAAAGAGCTATGACACAAAATAAACCAGCTTTTTAAAAAAAAAAAAAGTTAATGCTATACACAAATACTAAAAAAAAGGAAAGACCGTCTTAATAAATTACCTTTAACAACAATATTTTACAAAACTAACTTTGATTGCAGAACAAAGTAATCCTGAATTTTGAAAATACTAATAAAAGGCTCAACAATGTTTTTTTTAAGGTAAGGATGAATTAAAAATGCTCTAATGGTCTCAGCTGTCACTGAAGTATTTTGCGATATTGTACTTTTTTTGGTGTATTGCATGCGTGTGCGTCTCTGCCACCTTACTGCAACCGAAACTCTCTGAACATCTTGAAGGAGAGCTGAGCCGCAGAAAGCGGAGGATAGAGTAAAGGTAGAGAAGCTGGAGTGCGACCTTTTGCGGTGCACGAGCACCACGGTTATCCTCAAAGACTCGACAGACCAGGAGTGTTAAAAAAAGATGTGATTCTGAAAGGCAAGAAAGAGTATCTTTTACGAGCGTACCGAGCTCCAGGGGTCCGCGCTCCAGTGGGGGCTAGAAGGGCACGGCTGGGTATTGCACTGCTCGCGATCTGGCGGCTTGTCGTGGATCTCACAGCTCAGATCGTTGAAACGCTCCCCGTTTGGACGCTGACACACTACCAGCCTCGTCTTGATGCCACCTCCACATGGCTTGGTGCACTGGGGAGACAAAAATGGTTTCCATCTTCCCATGGTCTTAACGCCGTTTTATTTTATTAAATCTTTATCATGCTTTAACACGTGTCCCTCAACACATGCAGGAAAGAAGAAACAAGGTCATCTTTACAGTAATGATGGATTTTTAGTGTGGTGAACAATCTTTAGTGTATCAAACTAAATTTTGGCTAATGTTTTGTAAAACGCCCCCCTAACCATAAAGCAAATACAACATGGAATTTGGAGGCACGGCGTGGCGCCACCTTGACGTCGTTTGCTCCTCTTACCTCCCCCCAGTTGCCATAGATCCACTGTGGACACGGGCCCGACTCACAGGACCGTTGCTCGTTGGGCCGACTGCGATCCTCACAGCTGCTGGCAGGATAACCGTTCTCATCCTGGCACACCACGACTCGCCGCTGGAAACCTCCCGCACATGTGCTGGAGCACTGTTGATACAGAGAACAAACGTCCAGCTGCCAAACTTTACCTAAAGACCGAGTCGTAACACATACACCCTCGATTCTCACATCTAACCTCAACCTTCAAACAATGTCTTAACCTTCAACACCGGCACTGCGAGGAGCAGCACATGGATGAACTTTTAAAACAATACAGACATGACACCAAGTGCTGGCTGCTGGATCTATAGACTAACCCTGTCACATGGACCGCAGGGCACAAACATGCAGCATCTTCAAAGAAAACACTATTAATATCCTGTCATTGTTAATCATGATGTGCTGGCACGTTTCAACTTGAGAGCCAAACACCAGGACTCTGTTCATCTGTTCCTTAAAGACACACCCATGTTTAACTGATGACATCCAGATTCCTGGGAGAACGAGCAAAATGGGGCCAACCCTCCGGGAATATCGTAAAAAAAACACGACTGATGGTCAACGACCAGCAGCTTGGGTGGCTGCAGGATGGTGTGAGATGCCTCACCGCGCCCCAGGGTCCAGTCCGCCACTGGTGGGACTCGCTGTGAGGAAGGTTGTTCCTGGCGCTGGTGTTGGGTGAGGACGGGAAAGGACGGGGCTCGGAGGAGCGGGATGGGCACTGGGACATAGCGCAGTCCTGCTCCGTGGCGGGACGGTCGTCCGGGTCACACTCGCTGGCGTTCACCTCTTGGTCGCTGAAGTTGACGCACAGAACCTGCCGCGTCGTCGTCCCCTGGCCGCACGTTACCGAGCACTGGGACGCAGAGAGCAGAGAGTGGTCGGACCAGTGAGTCTAACCAGCTGTTTTAAACAACAATCAGTCTGATGTTTTCAGGGTTTTTACATTTTTCATTTCATTTGATTCGGTCAGGTCACTGGAAACCCACCACAAAACCCCTCTGAGGCAAAAACCAAATGTGTCAACTACATACAGATGCAATCTGGAGCCCACCAGAGTGGAAACTCCCCCGCCTCCATCCCAACACCGCAGCATAAAACTAAGGGAAACGATTTTCTAGGCAAGCCCAAGCTAGTTTGAAAAAGCAGCATGGCTAATTGCGTAGATCTGGAAGAGTTTAATTGTAATTTTTAGGCCTCCTGCTAAGAATCCATGCAGGTGCTTGTGCACCAGTGTGAAGAAGAGGTGGACTGAGATAGGAAGAGCTCGCTTCCTACTCCCACCAGCTCCAACATCTGCTGAAGGTATTCTCAGCAAAAAACCAATGACACAATTTAAATGGACTAAACTTCATATTTCCATGTTTGAAGCTGATTTCTTTACAGTTTTATATAAATTTAGCCGTGTGCGTCAGGGCATCGAGGTGTTCTCTCACCGCTGTCCATTCCAACACCTTCCACTGTCCACACGCTACCACTGAACACATTTCTCTGGCAGGAGGCTTCGGCAAGTGGGCGCAGGCCGACTCATCTGCGACGCCCCCTTGGTTGTCACGGCAACTCACATAGCGCATCCTTGTGCCTTTGCCGCAGCTGGCACTGCACTGGTAAACAGAGCAGAAAGGCTTCAAATGTAAAAAAATGAAGTAAATTATAAAAAAAATAAATGTAGCAGAGGATCAAACCTGAGTCCAAGAGCCGAAACGCCACTGAGTCTTGTGGCCGTGGTGGGAGAGAACTTTGATCCCAGGGGGAACAGGATGGCTGCTGGGACACTGGGCCAGTTCACAGTCCTGCGGCGAGGACGACACACACAACCATTCATGCCGCGATTAACAAAATGAAAATACTGTAACAACATTTGTCTCTGACCCCCGAATACCATGAATATCAGACATAGTTGCTCTCGCGTTGTACAGTCAAAAACAGAATTCAACTGGATTCTTTCAGCCCTGCGTTTGATGAGTGGTTGTGTTTCCCATCAACCCTTTCCCCCTACCTTACCAAAACAACATTAACAGGGTCCCCCCCGTCAGTTAAAACTATGGATTGTGGCAGTAAGCCACTCAGCATAAAGCCCTGATCCCTGTCATAACAGGTCATAGTGGAGCGGTATTCAGGGCTCCAATACCCACGCTGGCGTGGTTATAAACTCCACCCCTAATCCTTCCCCTTGTCCCTTACCTTCCGCCCTTTCCTCTCTCGGCCCCCCCACCCCGTACCCTCTGGTGCCCTCTGACCCCCAGTGTCCAGGAATAAGCAGGTTCCACATTCCACATTTCTGGGGGAAGCAACGGTTCCCCGCTTAGCATTTCTAAAGTAGTTCTCGTTGATATTCATATGAATATTTTCTGGTTTCTGTTGTGTATAATATCCTTTTTCACATCCTTCCATCTCTGCTCCATGGCTGGTTGTGGGGGGAGTGGACCACTTTGTGGCTGGTTGGATGGACTCACACTGGGGTGGGGGGACTGCTTCAGGGTCACCGGCTCTGCTGGCCCAGTAGGCCGAACTAGGAGCCGCTGCGACTAAAGAGGGGCCTCATCCTGCCTTCTGAAAATGGCTGATGGTTCCTCTGGAGATTCTCCACCGATTTCATGTGTTGCACAGGTAATGCACCTTTGCTGAAACCAGTTTGCTTTTGTCACCTCAAAAGAAACATCAGAAGACAAAGGACAGGAAGTAAAAAAGGGAATGTGTTCGTACCTGGGTTTCAGTGGGCCGGGTCGCGGCGTTACATTCAGTGTCGTCCATGACGGCGCCATACGGGCCAACCACGCACTTCACTGCTCGCATCTGGTAGCCCGGTCCACACGATGTAGTACACTGGGTTGAAAGAGGGAAAAAACAGGGACGACATAACAAAACGTGAGCCAACGAGAGAAAGAAAAGCAACTTCTAGACACATACGAACCACTCAACAAACTCAGCACACAAACAAATCAACATCCCGAGATCCCGCTTTCACTCACATTAGTTCACAGAATTTAAACAGGCCAGCAGCCTTTTCTCATATATGTCACAGCAGTTTTTTTCCCCTTTTTTTGTCCCTGCTGTAGTCGAGTCAGAGGGTACGCTCCCTTCTGCCTCACTGCTTCCAGTGAAACAAGGTCAAATTTGTGTGGCGGCAACTTCAACTACCATTTGACGCCGCTTCATTTAACCGCTTCAAATATACCTTAACGTTCGCACATCCTCTGACGAGGGGCCACTGGAATATCTCGCATTTTTCCGCCCTCACACAGATACACACAGACACAGGCGGGAGCTGCGGCGACAGACACGTTTACCGACCCGGAGCGCTTACCTGTCCCCAGGGTCCGACCTGCCAGGAGGCACACTCCTGCTGCTGACACGCCTGCACCGAGTCGGGCTTGGGGGACCCGCAGAGACGGTCGTCCAGCCGATCCTCTCCAAACTGACACCAGGTCTGACGGTGCTTGTAGCCTTTTCCACAGGTCACCAGGCACTGAAGTTATAGAAATGTAAAGAATTACAGCCTTTCTACAACTTCCTGGAAATTAAGCCTGCTGGAATTCAGGTTGATAATAGAACTAAATTGCTTAGTTTTGTGGAAAGAATAATTTAAAAAGTACCACAAAGGGAAGAAAAGAGTGTTTATGTGTGAATGCAGTACATATGTACAGTAGGCAGGGTAGGTGTTTGTATTTAGCAGCACCACATGGGAGATCTGAACTATTCTGGGAATGCAGCCCAAAGCGAGCACTTTGCTCTAAAATGTGTAAAGCGTAAAGCGGTTAAGTAGGATCTGACCCTGCAATCTCTGATTTCTAAAGCCTTGCTATAGCGGAGGCGGGCGAGGTAACTCTACCAGAACCGAGACACGCGCAATCAACGCCGGGGTTTTACATCTGCCTCAAATCACGGCTGGATAAAAATGACTGTTTATACCAGAGCGTGTCCCAACACTCCTCACTTGCAGAAAATAGTTTATACTTTGGTGAGTTGTTTTTTTTTAATTTATTTATTTTGGATTTGAAAAGTTTGCTTCCCCTTCATGGCTCAACTGACCTCAGACCAGTCGCCAGTCTTCCACTGCGGACAGAGAAATTCGTTGCAGGGTTGGCTGGTCAGCTTGTCCCTTTGGCTGCACCTGCTCTCGTCGCCATCAGCCTCGGCTGCTTTCCGACACACTGCCCCTCTTCGGCGGCTGCCCCCCCCACAGCTCTTGGAGCACTGCAGCACAAACGCGCCAGCATCCGTGAGTGTGAGCATGCAATCCCGGACGCAATCTCTCCGATTGCCCCCTCCTACCTCTGACCACGGTGAGTACTCCCAGCCACCCGGGTTACAGTCTCCGTGGCAAACTTCCTTGTTGTCAGGCTTGTGTTGACCACTGCAGAAGCGATCGTCGACCTTCTCCGTCTTACCGTCTGCGTGGCTGATTTTGGCGCAGTAGATTTCCAGGGTGCGATATCCCAGGCCGCATTGTGCTGTACACTCACTCTTACGAGCCACGTGCCACCTAGATCGAGAGGTCAGATTGGATATAAGGAAAAAAAAAAACAAAAACAAAACTAAAAAACGCTTATTTGGACAGTAAACCGGAGACACAAACCTGAGTTCGCATTCAGTGTTGCAGGGATCTGCGATGACAGGAGGTCGGGGGATTCCATGGCATCTCTGGTCTGACACCACCACTCTGTCAGACTCTCTGCTGCACAGAATCTTCCGCTTGCGGACTCCTAACACCACATAGCATAGCATAGGTTTCACTCGGAACATGTCAACTAAACTTGTTTTTGTGCCATCCACCTAGGAAGCTCATATACTGGAACATATTTAAAAAAAAGAACAGCAAATAAGCTAATGCATGGCAGCATTGTGTACCGCAGATGTTTCACTGCTTTGGGTCTAGCAAGAACCTGCTAAGTTTATCCAGACGAGGCTTTCTCCACGCCTGCACCTCTGACTCTGGCGTTCCAACACATCTCCCCCGTTCTCCTCCCCCTCACCTTCGTTCCCACCACACAACTCATCACAGATCACACCCGTCGCCGGCCCCTGATGCCTCCCCCTCACCTTGGCACAGGCTGCTGCACTCCTGCCAGGGCCCATAGGCATCCCAGAAGAACTGCTGAGGTTTGTCTTCGATGGGGATGTTAAAAGAATATCTGACATCTGGGTTGTAAAGTTTCCCCACAGATAGCACCTGAGAAACACGTGGGCGAAGAGAGAAGAGCGATCATATCTGCAAAGAATTACAACCTCGGCATGAAATACGACATTAAAAAGCACTAAAATACGCTTTTGAGCCACAACTCACCTGGATGACGATCTCCTCCTCCATGCGGTCGGTACAGTTGATCCTCTCGATGACATGGTCAGAGCCGCTGTACTCGATTACGGCATTTCCTACTTTTATTTCCCTTTTGAACATGCTCACCACAAACTCTCCGTTAAGCAGGAACTCTCCACGGCTGTTTGATATGGCTGCAGGGAGACAGAAAACAGCCTTAAAACGCTTCATTCCACTTGGCGAGGGTTAACCTCGCAAATGGCTACATGACAAAACAGAAAACGCTCTCAACAACTGTTAAAAGTTGCTGTGATGGGAAAGCTTGGGAACACTTCGGCTGTTGTTTGTTTTACAGTACGGCACATGCAGTAGGCAGCGGTAAATGCCCGTAATCCTCTGTTCCTGGAGAAGTCCCGTCCTGGGGCGTCCCGCTCCGTCCAATAACCAGTCTGCTGCACTCATTCACCCTAATGCGATTATGAAGCAAATTTCCTGCCTTTACTTTCCCTGCCACTTCACACATTGCACTAATATGAGCGCGGAGAGCAGCCCTCATTCCCCCAAAATCATCTCTGCGACCAGGGGCCCCTAATGACTCTGACAATACACAAATACACAAAAACAGACACGAGTACAATCAAGAGAGACAACTAAAAGACTAAGATGTTCATGGCAGAATACCACACACACAAAGAACATTTAAAAAGTACCAGGGATACACACACCTGTTACTGGTTACATTGGCGTTGAGGCTAATAATGTTAGCAAACCCAAACATACTAGGTATAGAGGGATGCACATTATCTCACACACAGGCAAATACACACACATGCACACACATAAGACACAAGGGCCGATAGACCCCCAATGACCTTGCTGGAATCTTACCCATGGGTGTAGTTTCAGCACACTGACATGTTAGGATTTGCTCTAAAGCCTTAGGTCAGTGATTCACACAGACAGATGGTTGAAGAACATTGAAAACAGCACTAATGGGACTGAAACTATCACTTCTTTTTTTACCAACGATAAAGGTCTTACCGAGGTAGTTGTCATCGTCCGGTTTCCCTGAGTAGCTGTGTTGACGCACATCTATATTTGTAGCACCGCTAGGTATCCGCACAACTTCATTATAGCCTGTAAAAGGCATCAGTAATGGTTTTAGATGACATGTGAAAGCGGTTCCGTGCAGTAAGTCTCATGCTGGGACCCAGCTTTTACGGCTTGTTAATCCACATTTTGATGAAAAGGAATCATTTTATAGAAGAACAGAGCGTAAGTCACCGTAGTGAACGATGTTGAAGGTGCCTGCCACAGTTTTGCAGGAGGAGTTGTCACCTCCACACACACCACACTTGTCTCTCCGGGCTTTCGAGTTCAGCACGTGGTCGCAGCCCGCTTGCTGCTCGGGAGAGACAGAGAAGATGGATAAATTGAATACAGAGGTGGTGCTCAGGGCAGGTGCTGTGGTAAGAGGAGTTATGCTCACTATCGACAGGATTTATCTTGAGGTGCATTTATTTTAATGTAGACATTACTACAGAATCTGTTCATTCAAGAGCCAATCAATCGGAATCAGAAATGTCCTCAAAATCCTAAAATGTTGTGGCCATTTGTAGGAAAAAGCTTAAAAAACTCACCCTGCACAGGCCCTGGACACAGATGTCATTGGTATCAGGCCCGCAAGGCGTCCCGTCGATGACTCTGTCCCTGAGTTGATAGTAGGCCGTGCTGCCGGCCACCCTGCAGAACAGCTTGCATCTGTCCTTCATCAGGACTGACAGGAGAGGCAGAGGAGGATCGATAGTGATGCTAACACAGCTAAATAAAACCCAATGTCTTAAAAAAACCCAAACCCTTACTTCCGCTGTACTTGGGCACCCAGCGAACGTTAGGAGGTAGACCGTTGATGTTGAAGTGCCTGCCGTCGAAGGCTGCGCACTGCTCCTCCCTGAAGTCCTTCTTCTGCTTGGAGCAGGGCTCAGAGTTGCAGGAGCGAAACTTCATCCGGCGTCCCACGCAGTACTTCCCTCCATTCCTGGGCCTGAAGAGAAAGAGCTGATCACAAAGAAACACCGAAACTGCCTGAAACATTTAGTTCGTTCGTGTCAGTCCAGCTGCTGTGTCTGCAGGAAAAATCAGCTCAAGGAAAAAAAACGTCCAGATGAACACAGAATCTTTTCTCGGATAACTATGACCTGGATGACTGAGAACCTACACAGACAAGGAAAAAAAAACAAAACAACAAAACAACAAATATCCTAAACCTATTTCCTCACTCGGTAAGGAGAAAACATTAAAAGTAAGATCGGCTACGCTGTCTGGACACGCAGGACTGAGCTACTCAATGCTGACTTTGGCAGCAAGGATGGAAACTTAAGCGTGCATGGCTACAAAGAGAGGGTTTGCTCACACGGGCCGGTTGCATTCCCGCATGGCGATCTTGATGCCCCCGCCGCACGTCCGCGAACAGGTGCCAAAGGGACTCCAGACTCCCCACGTGCCGTCCACGGGGGTGGCGTCGTTGTCTTTGGCGATGCACAGGCCGTGTTTGCAATGCTGCAGCAAGGGGAGGAAGAGGAGAAGATGAGGAGAAAGAGACAGAGTGCGGGTGAAAGTGGAAAATGGCTGGAACTGGCAACACATGAATCCACTCTAGCTTTGATGCTTATCTGCAAAAAATTATACAGGAAAAAAAAGAAAAAGCAGAACCAAGATGGATCCAGCTGCAACGAAGATGCCGAAATGGCAAAATGTCAATAAATATATCTGAGCTCATCGTTCGCAAGGTAAAAATATTGAAAAAAAATTTAAATACAGTCCCAGGTTGGTCATACCTTTCCAGGGGAGCAGTCGGTACCGTCGGCCCACGGCATGTGCTGGGTCCTGCAGCCCCGCTGGGCGCCCTCTGGACTGGTGCACCACAGCCTCCGACACTGCATCTGCAAGAGCCACAAAGGCAGAAAGCTAAAACCTACGGGTCTGCAACGGGCAAAAAAACAAGAATCAAAAAAGAAACAAAACAAAAAACAAATGTGCTGTTTGACAAAAAATCTGTTGATAAATCCGTTTGCTGATTTATGGCGCTTTTATAAAACCCTTTGCCAGAAAACGAAGCACGCCGCGTCTCCTTTGCCAGCTGGTTCTGCGGATGGAAAACCCTAAAGCCAAAACAACAATTCTACGGCGCATAAGTGTGTCCTTCTTCGATGACCTTCCTCGTGTTGCGTTTTAAATTCAGTTCCATTTAGAGTGTTGATTAATGCATCAGCTGTTTCCCTCAGAGAGCCACGATGGAGGCATGACAGCTCAGACTCACCATATAAGGGCACACCTGCGTTCCCGGCCCAAATATCAATTCACACTGTTTATTGACGTTGTATATCTGTCCGGGCAGCTGCTGCGGGAGAGTGTAGGGCCTAGAAATGGGCTCGTCGAGCAAGCACTCGCCGTACCCTGTGCTATTAAGAAATAAAAATAAAACGACTTAAAAAAAAGGGGGCAAAAACAGAAGACACAAACAGACAAGAGAGCACACTCAGTACAGCCGAAGATCCTCCACTGTATACACACCGCTGCGCCTCCTGACAGGGTTCTGTTTATATTAAATCAACTATATGGAGTCTGGAGAGAAGCTCAGACAGATTTACTACAGTGTGCACGTAGCAGCCATATAACGCCTCATTTACGCTGTCCTGCAGTAGCCGCGCCCCCCTGCTTCTCCATTGGCTGCGGCAGTCCTGACAAATTTAGCTAGATTATCTGCTTTCATGCCAGAACAGGACAGAGAGGACGCCGCGTTGTACAGAAAGCATAAATCTCTGTCTTAAAGTCTTTGAGTTCATTTCTATTACATTCCAGCCTGTCTGACTCACAGAGATGTCAAATGAAGGAGGAAAAAGACTTCAAACATACTCGAGGAACTCTGTGATGTACTTCCTGCTACATTTTGACCACATCCAGGGGTTCGTGTTGTAGTTCAGTGTGGGTGCCATCACATGCTGCTGGAGCTTAACTCCGTCTTCTTGACACTTGTTGCTGTCGTCGTGGGGCATGTTGAACCTGCCAGGGCGGGAAAACAAGTCCGGCATCACAAAAGGAGCTCTTTTCTAGCAGATTTTCAACTGTAACTTTTATATTTTGGCAGATTTAATGACCTCTGTGATCTACAGCTGATCTAAATTGTGATCTATGTGGCTTATCTGCATTTTTTTTTGTGTTTTCACATCTTCGTTTGTCTAAACTCTTGTCTCCAGGGTCTCTGACTGAAACTCAACATCTCATGAGGGCAGGGCTCATCGTTCATCATGGTGTCTGCGGTGCAGCCAACACAATTAAAATCATATGATACATGATAATAAACCTCCGAGAATGTTGGCACACATCTGCATCGTGCAGGGTGAACACTGGTAGCGGTTATCAGGCACGTTTTTAAATGGACAAACACTGAATTTCAAAGAAATCCCAGCTTTCATTGGGTTAAAATGGCATTTGGAGTGAGCAAGAGGGAGAAAGTTTCAGTGCTGTGGAGGAGACGGGAGGTTTTGCCACACAAAAAGCCCAACAAGCACTGAAAAGTTTATCTGTGTTGCTTCTAATAATCAGAGTTTGTTCTGCATCTGCTGAATTGAAGCGAGTGGACTCTCAGAGAGGTCTGGAGGGCGTTTTTTCGCTCGCAGAGAGTGCTGACAGAAGCCGAGGTAAACAATCAGCGGAGGCACGCTATGCTTACACGTGGCCGAGTTCATGGGCGATAGTGAACGCAGTGCTCAGGCCGTTGTCTTCGATGATGCTGCAGCTCCTGTATGGGTCGCACACGGTACCCAGTTCCGCAAGACCTTCACCGGAAAAACAAATTAAAAAAATCACGCAATAAAAGATAATAACTAGAGTCATCTCCAAATCGAGGCGCTCACCCAGGGTGTCGCACTTATCCCTCGCCCTGCAGATGTCCTGTCTGTGGTCAGGACAAAAAAAAGGGGTGAAAAAACCATTTGGCTTGTTTTTTATCGAGCCTAATTTTTAACAGCTCCATTTAAACAAGCATCTGGAGCGCTCCTGCTCCAGGGGGACTCTAAAACTACCAGCACTTTACAACATTGTTTGTTTTGTGGGATATTTGGTCCGAAGCTTTTGTTCAGAGCATGTACACGGAGAAGGGCCGCACCTGGTAATCAGGATGGCTGTGTCGTGGTGGGAATGGTGGTTGTCGTCCAGGACGTTCTGGCTCTGCTGCCAAAGGCAGAAGTTCTTTAAAGTGGCCTGTGCGTTGAAAGAAATGACCGGACCTTCCTGAGAAAGAAAGACACATAAGCACAGGCGGGAACCAGGAAACGGCCATCAGGACAAACGCTGCCGTCTTACCAGCTCGTTGTTTATTATGACTAATTTCACCACCACGATGCTGATCAGGTTGCCGATGCTGGGGTCTTTGTAAATGGAGGACACCTGAATCAAAACAGAAACATGGACTCAGTGTTTGGAAGGAAGCTTTCAGATTCAAGACTCCCACTGTTGAACACGGTATTTTTACTGGAAACGTAACTACTCAAGCTTTTGACTGACTGGAAGATGGAAGTGATGCCCTGCGGAGAAGAAGGGCCCAGCCAGGATCTAAATATAGGTCGTCTGAAGCTCCCTGAGGGCGGTGTGGGCCCCAGGCGCCTGCAGGAGCTGCTTTTTCAGCGTATCTGGTCTATGTGACATACCTGAGCTTATTTTTAACATTCATCAGAGGTGTCAGGCAGGCTCCGCCTCTGACTGCCCTCTGCTGTTTACCTCTGCCCCCGGCTGCCCTCTTCCCTCCCGCGGCCCCCCTCACCTGCACCCCTGACCGCCAAGCGCTCCAACACGCCTGTTTGCAGCGGCCGGTTCACTTTCGGACTTACTATCGACATCAGTGTCAGGATGTAGTGCTGGAGGTTGCTGCCGTGGTGCTCCACCATCTTGCTGTCGGCCACCAGCATGACCTCAACGAAGCGCGGGTAAGAGAGGAAGCGCTTCGATCTCCTGTGGGGTCCGGAGTCAACGCTACCGTTCGATGGTCCGCCGCTGGGACTGCCCTCTGACGCGCCAACCAGCCCGGCGCTGAGCGACTCCAGGTCGCTGAATATACGTGCGCCGACCAGCGGGGGCGTGTCGGGCAGGGGGGGCGCCCTAGGCATCTGCCTTCTCTTCGGCTTGTGTCTCCTGTGTCTGTGTTGGTGTCCTAGAAGGGCGTAAATGAGATAATTGAGGTCATCTAAACATCCAAACACATCAAGCCTAAAAGGAATCTGCAGTATTTGATGTGCTCGTGGTTAAACTCAAGCTTGTGTGATCGTAGAGAAATGGAGTAATTGTTTTTTTTTTTTTAAGATACAATTCTGCCTCTTTTGCTCGCTTTTGTTTATTGTTGCTCGACGAGTGGGTTGACAAATGAACGCTGCCTGGAATGCTTTTAATTTCTCTCTCCCTCCTCTTTCAGCACAGAGGAGAGAGGAGGGCCAGGAGTTCAGGCTAGGTAAACCTGGCACCCAGCCATTAAAAAAATAGAGTACACACTGCAGCAAACACAAAAAAAATTTTCAACTGGCTCTAAAGGTGGAATAAAGTCCAGGTTTAATCGGGACCAACACACAAGGCTGCCGGAGTTCACCTTTGTCCAGACCACCAGCGACGCACCAGAACTTAAAAAAAGACTG
This sequence comes from Tetraodon nigroviridis, assembly GCA_000180735.1. Classification (NCBI taxonomy): domain Eukaryota; kingdom Metazoa; phylum Chordata; class Actinopteri; order Tetraodontiformes; family Tetraodontidae; genus Tetraodon; species Tetraodon nigroviridis. The sequence continues at coordinate 743,739 of CAAE01014674.1, read as the reverse complement.
CTGGTGGATCTGCTCAGGGGTTGATTTATGCTCCAGATTAGGAAAAAACCCCGACAATAGGCGTGTTTACAGAAACCAGCAGTTCTAAAAATGGCTCTGAATCAACTCTGTGTTCCTCGGCTCCGGGGATGTCACGCGTTGCACAATGATGTTAGTCGACAAAAGGAAGAGTTCGATTCTCCAGCAGTCGATGGTTTGACAGTTGCAGCTCGGCATGACTTTGACATCATGGGATTCAGGGTCTACCCGGGCTTCTTATCAGAGGAGCCGAGGAAGCACAAGAGTCAACAGGAAGTTCAGCCAGTAAACTGAGATGAGATGATAGAGGGGTGAACTTCCAAATGAAGTTTTCCTGTACGAGACTTGGAAAGCTTCCTCTGCTGCAGCCGTGAGCCTCACGCCGTGACAGCGTACATACTAACATGCATTTCACACCTAATTATCACTAAAATAAGCTATTTAAAACCTCCAAACAACCAGATTATTTCCTTATCAACCATCTGGATCTTGCTGGAGCTGGTTGTTACACTTTCTTGGGTGAGATAAGCTCTATAGGGTTCCACAGCACCAGCCTATACAGTTTGTGTGAAAACGCTGCTGCTGTTACATAAGAAGTTGCTGTCACAGCTGATATGAGGCCGAGCAAAGCAATGTTTACGTTTGCCTTTTAAAGGTTCTCCAATGTGCTCTGTGCACAGACACTAGCAGCAGGATGGGTTGTTTGACGCCAATTTTACCTCAACGCGTCCATACAGACCAGTCTTAGCCCGTACGTCTGCATCTTCAATGCCAGAGCTGTGAAAAGTGAACACACACACACACACACACACACACAAACACACACATGCACGTGCCGACACTGCCATGCTGTGTACCTGAAGTGTCACAAGCCGAGCTTTCCCCCGATGTCTGTGGCTTAGGTGCCCTCTTCTTGTATACGACGTGAGGTTTTGTGTGTTCCTCTTCATAGTGCTCTCCTTGGTAGTTGTGCAGGGGCTCCACAAAATATTCCCCCTCTGGAGACCTGAATGTGCCGAGCTGCAGGACAGAAAACAGCACGCAGTGGTTTACATCTATCTATCCATTCATCTATCTCCAGCAGCTATTTGCTTTTTTTATTTTTTTTTTTCCTTTCACAAACACATGCAAACTCGCTAACTGGTGACACGAATTGACAACACCTGAGGGAATACAGCTGTTTCTGCCAGTCAGTGAACCACGGCAGAACTCCAGAGCAATGTATGTTTTCTTAAGGAAAAATATTTGGAGTATGCAGTCGTGCACCCTGTCTCATTTGGGATTTTTTAAAAAAACAGCCGTCAAGTAAAGACCCATCGGACTGCAAAGTGGGTGAATTTGCATGCATGTAAAATGGCCCTAAAGCAGGAGAGAGAGCTGAGATGTCTATCAGGGAAAAGTGTAGGGTTTATGGTCTTAGCAGTCATGCTAACGGGCCGTGTTGTGTGTTCCTCATGGCACATTTAGTGCGACTTTTTCACTTGGAGGTCTTTGTTGTTCCAGCCAAGGAGTGAGGACGTTTCACTGTCGCAACCGTGTGAAATTCTGCATCAGGCAGGTTCTTCAGCCACAGAAGGTTTTAGAAGGTATAGATGCAGCCACACCTGAGACCTGACAGGAAGTGAACAGATCTTCTTTCAGAGCTCCCAAACAACTGAGTTATTCATCCTTGAATCAGCTGAACTGCTTGCAGCTCTGAGCAGAGGGAACACATGTTCTCTTTTATTGATTTATCATTTGCGAAAGGGAGTCTTTCCTTTCCTTCTCTCTGTGAAGCAGCTCTGGTGTTTATGTCTCAACTTCTCCAAACACTCGTGCCTCGGCGAGCCTGGGAGTGGGACCAAGTTGCAATGACGTCAGTACTCCCGCTGCTGGCCACCAGCGTGCGTAAAGACGTCACCGCAGACGAGCGCGGAAGATCCCGAGTGGTGTGGTCATTAAACATGACTTTAAGAGGACTTGAGACTTTATAAATCAGTCACTGAAGCTATTTTCAGACTTGTGTCGTTCCGCGAACATCATGGATTCTGCGTGAATACCAAGTTGATTGATCGTAAACTTTGCTAAATTAAATATTTTTAAATAAATGCAAACGAAAAATGTGTGTTTCAGACTTCATTCTGCGGTGGCACCTAAATAAATTACATAACCGGCAGTGGTTCCGTAGTAGTAACCATCGCGCGCACAATGCGCCCATCCGTGCGTAAAAACTCACCAGTCCGGAGCACAAACTGATGACTGCGGCGTGTTCTCCTTGTGCATTTACATGTCCTTTATAGAAGCAGTGCCTTAACTCCGTGTCCTCCTCCTCTGCCGCCTCCGCCGGGGGGGGGACCTCCTCCCCATCTGTTGCAAAATCCGTTATGTTATCTCCTCGTGGTACTCCGAGCACGGTCACGGTGTAGAGAGGCGCGATAAATCCCGACTCCAGCGTGAGGTTGAGGTGATAACTGTGTCCGAAAGCAGAGATCCTGTAGTGAATGTTCGGCGAGGCCCAGTGGTCCGTGCTGTTGTCGGCGCCCTGGTCCAAACTTCGCCTTTTCCTTTTGAAGTGCACGCTCGTTGGAAACTTGTCACCGGCTTCGTTGACCCGCACCGGCGTCACGATCTCATAAGCGTCGATTTCCTCTTTCACTGTGGAGACAGAGACAGATTTCAAATTCAAATCGCGACCGAGCGGCGGCACGTTGACACCGATGCGCCAACGGATGGAGTCCGGTCTGCGCATCCATACTTTGATTTTAAAACTTCAGTTCTTTGAGTTTTCAAGCGCTCCACTTTAGACAGTGAGAAAGTGCTGCAACTCGTGTGCTCAACCCCAAAATTCATTCATTCTCTGCCCTCCTTGTCAGAAAAGGAGCCCAGGCGGAGGGAGGAAAACGCCGATTTACCTGTGCTCGAATTCAAAAGCAAAGTCCCCGCAGATGCGACTACATTCAAGAAATCAGGGAATAGCAGGAACCCCAAACCCCAGAAGAGCACATGCATGATTGTCCACGTTCAGAGGAGAGCGACTGCCTGGATTCCTGTACTAGTATTCCTCCGGTCACTCGGGGCTTTCCTCCTCCGGTCCGCCTGCCGCATCCAATTTTATTATCCTCGACTCTTGGGTAGATGGTCTCCGGTCGGTGAAGTGCACTGCTGGGACGTGAGTGCTCCGCGGATTCCCTGGCGAACATGCATACTGCAGACAGGGGTGGGCTGCTCACTCAGCTGCTATGAGCTCCGCAGGCTTATGTGTGCAGCGGCTCTCTGCCCTGTTAGGGGCGGGATCTGACAGGAAAGGTACACCGCACAGCCGCCCTTCATTGTCACACCCGTCCACTTGGAATTCTGGGATGTGGTGGTCAGAGACTGGACTTTACACCACATTGACCTGTTTTAGTAACCTGGTTTATACAACTGGTGGTGAATTGACAGGGTCCACGTTCAGGGGCCACAGGTGGTTTGAGGGCCAGATAGTACTAATTAATGTGCTGTATTGGACAAACATGAATGTAAAGCAGGGAGGTCAGCCTGGGGGGCGAGGGGGGTGGGGGGTGGGGGGGGATCTGTGGTCATGACCATGAGGTGGGGCCCATGTGGGACCCGTCTGCCCTGAGGCCACCAGTGAGATAATCTGGCCACGTCTGTATACTTAGAAGTTCGTTGGATCACAGGGCGACAAAATGCAAACTGGCAAGCATACACAAGCATCCATGGCGGAGACGTGAGATCTTGAGTAGCTGCTGGAAACCGTACTGTGCGCAGATAATGGTGATGGCTTTATGGGCTCTGGTCTCCGGAGCGGAACAATGCTACAGGCTCTATAGGAGCCCTTGTTGGTGCCTTTGTTATGTCGAGGTCAAGGATCAAAGAGAGGGCGACTGGGTTGGTCCCCCTCCTGCCCCGCTCAGCGCCCCCTTAACCCACCCCCAGGCCAGCACAGAACACACAACCCTCTCTGCTAATACTCTATATTGTACTTTAAATAACCGGAATTTGATTCATGTCTAAATTAATCAATACAAATCATTTTGTATATTAAAGTCAAGTGACATGGAAAGTTTGAAATGTTGGCTTTAAAGGATATAAACCAGGGTCAGCTCAGGCCCAGATGACTTTGTGGGACTTGCAGAGCATCTTCATGCAATCATGTATAAAGTTAGCGTGTACCTGGAGAGCCATTCATGCCTTTGCATCACCATAACCAAAGCAAACACTACAAATGTAGGTGTCACAGTTGCCAAGACGACGGTCATTGATCGTATCAGGAACAACTCGTTTCATCTGGATGACACGTAAACACCTAAGTCAAACAGAAAGTCGCTAGCCTAGCAACGGCAAAGTTAACAATGACAAACCCTATAAAGAGACAGTACCAAAACAACAGTAGGTGTTTTAAATGTCTCAGAGACAGGCACAAAAAGAAGAGATGAAAAGAGAGGCTTTAACATTGATTACAACAATGGGAACTCATTGACAATGTGAAAACGGGAGAGGTTTTTTTTGGCTGCCCTCTTGGTAACTTAACCACAAATGTTAGCATTAATACTATTGGTGGTTATGTTTCATTTAGTTTAGTTTAGTAGATAAATCACGGATATGCAACTTTTAACTTTTAAATGCCACTTTTCATACACAATTAGACTTTTCCACCCCCCCCCCCCCAAAAAAAAACAAACAAACAAACAAACAAACAAACAAGCAAAAAACCCAAGGGTCACTTTAATAAATCTGTTGTAAATGTTTAAAAAAAAACCTGAGGCAGAGTTTTTATGTGCAGCACCTACAACTTTAGGTGGCTCATTAACTATAATGTGCTTTTGTAACCACTGTGTAGTTCAGCTTAGAAGAACTGTGTGTTTGTGTGTTTTAATGAACAGACTTTTACTGCATAAAGTCAGGGGCAGCAGGGATGCATAAAAGTTAGTCCTCTTTAATTGCTCGGCCACCATCCTCGGTGCACTTTTTCCCATGTTTCTCAATGAATCAGTGCGTGTGTATGCGTGTGTGTGTGTGTGTGTGTGTGTGTGTGCGTGCGTGCGTGCGTGCGTGCGTGCATGTGTGTGTGATTGAGGTCATTAGAGTCGGCCTTCCTGAGTTGTGCGCAGGCAGCATCATTCAGAGCGGTTATCAGCAGTGTAAACTTCACTTCCCCTCCGGATCAGATAATAAGCCCACAGAGGGCAGAGGGCTTGAATGAAGTAGCCGAGCTGGGCCTGGGATTTCAAAGAGACGGACCTTAATTGTCGGGCTTCAAACTCTCATTTGACTCAGCCTCTCCCTCATCTCCCCACACCAAGAACTTCTCAAAATATGCTTTTAATTTAGGGAAATAAAACAACAAAATGCAGTTTTGATGATTAGTGGTGTGAAGTAGGTCAGTAAAGACAGGGAGCAATGGTTCGAGGGCTTCTCCTGACAACCAAAATAAAAGAACCACTAAAAATTACCTGTGCAGTTGGTATCCCAGTAAAGTCTCAGGGAAGTATAACAGCAGGATCACAGATAGGCATGAAAGTGAACAAATATGGTAAAGTTCGGATTCCAGTATTCCAGTATTCCAGTGATAACACTTTACAAAGACTCCGCATTTCATGTAATTGATCAACGTCTGGGGTCTCTGCTTTGATGTCTGGTTAGAGAGTGGGTCAAGCAGGTGGTGTAGAGGATCAGAGACTGATTGAAGGATGTAAAGGAAGATCCACAAAAGATTCCGATTCCTGGACAATGGACAAGTGTCATTTCCCTGATTCTATCAGGATATTCAGTCAGATCTGTAATTTTTCTTTGGTCTACCGTAAACGCCAGGTAAAGGCCAAAACTCAAAATGATGAGTCCTAAAACATGTCTGTGATAAATCTGGAGTAAATGTGCTCCACAACTTCCATCCTGGTACCACGACAGGAACCCCCTGCCACAGTTGGGCCAACATAGAAATGCAGGAACACAGATACGCACATATCTTCTGACCAGAGGGATGACGGTTCTCGGGTGAAAACAACCCTTCAGATCTAAAGTGCTTGTGTGTGAGAGCCTTTGAGGAGCTCTCACAAACCACAGGGCCTGTCATGGCAACAGTCTGTTGGTTCCTCCAGAATCAGAATACTTCCCACATTTTTTCAGACCCTCTGCGGAATGGCAACAACGTGCTTCATGCCAGAGACCGCATTTATTCTAACTCCCAAGTTGAAGAGAGGAGGACAAAGTTCCACATCACCGTCTTTGGCGGAGTAAGGTACTGTATCCTGGATGCCGACGTGACACAATATACACTCAGAACCGGGGCGGGTTGAACTCAGTGGTCGCCTGAGTTCCACACAGATCTTAATCCTTATGCAAACACCTTTGTTTATAGAAGACAAAGCTAAACGAGTTATTCTCAGGCTAAAAAAGCTTCTCAAGACTGCTCACCCTCACACACCACCATGTGCGCTAGGTGAAGGTCACGGTCCAAGGGTACAGCTGGGGCACAGCCCGCTCCGGTGCTGGGCGTGCGTGAGCACTTCTTTGATTACATTACGGAGCACTGATCTCCTTTCTCACGGTGTTGATGTCCTCAGGCTCCGGACCCATCCTGGTCCCACCGCTCACCCTGTGCATCAAAAGGATGGCGTTATTTCTAACACTCGGTAAAAATGGGTACAAAACCCACTGTGCAACTCGTTTTAACCACCCGACTGTTTTTATGGACACAATACAAGTGGGGGGGCAAAATAAACGAAGGGCTCCATGCACAGGACTCAGATGATCACTTCTCTGCTGAAAACACACGTGTATTTAGAATTCTTCTCTGGATACGAAAGGCACGAGCCCAGCTGTTCCAAACAGAACCAGACGTGTTTAGCTTGCATATGGGTAATATAGCCTCACTTAAACACACACCGGTAATCAAAGGCACATGTCTGTGTCTTTATGAAATACAAACAGACTGATTATTTTGGAAATAAATTGAACGTTTTGACACCACATCACCCATACGTGATGAACCGTGCGTCCGCCTACGCTGACGAAGGTCTGGTTTCCTTCCACGCTGACTACTTCTTCGTCATACTCTTCTGGGGCACAGGCTGTATTTTATGGCCATCACGTTTGTAGAATAGGTTGGCACGGTTCCTGCTGGCAGGGCCAAACTTCAAAACTGCAGCTGGGAACAAGAGGAGCTAACAATAGCAGGCACAATGATTCAAAATGAAGCAAGTCTGCAATATACACTGGGTGGAAATGAAAAAGAGCTCCAGAAAGAAGAAATCAACAGGTTGCAAAAACAGGTAGAGCCCACCATGGCCTTTGAATTCCATGGAGTACTTTTGGAGCCAAAAGACGTGGCTTTATAAGTTTATAATGATACAAGCCTCAAATGCAGCATTTTTCATTTAATCAAAAAAGTGTCGACGGTTCAACATTCAAACAGTTCTTGTCGCTACATGTCAAACAATGGTGACCACAGCTGTTAGCGTGCGCGCAGACACGGCTAATCGCCCAATTCGCCGGCTCGGCCCGCGGCCCTGGTTTCTCATCATCCAGTCTGGCCGGCTTCCTTGTCAGCCTACGGAGCTTTTCATCTGCAGCCCTGCTGCACTGGCCCACCAGCAGGTCCTTGTTTAGCCTCCCACCCTCGGAGGGGAGCCGTTCAGGGGAATAATCTTTTATCTCTGTAGGAGGACACTTGGTTCTGTCCGGAAACATATCTGGAATCAGCACTGAGGTCAGATATGGTTCAGATGCATCTCTATACCTTTTATTGGAATATCAGAACGTTTTTTAGAAAGCTTTTATGGGGACCTTTTTTTTCCCAGAAAACGTAGGGGGAGGGAGGTAACGGTACATAAGTGCAGTGATGAAAATGCTGCTCCGGTAGCATCTCACTCTCCGCTACTAAACCCAAAGGGCCTCCACTTTGGCCCTCATCTGCCCCCCAGCTGAGAGACTCAGCAGGCACTAATTCTCCCCTGTCAACCCCTGTCAATTACACCATTTCCTGGGAAACCTCTGGTGTACCCTTCAGCGTCAAAAGGGGAACAATACCTTTGTGGAATGTTGAAGAACAACAATGTGCTGTGGGAATATTACACGTGGCTTAAGAACGAAACTGGACCGTTTGAAATGTAATGCTTTCAAGCACACGAAGAGAGATTGTTAAGGAATATACACATTTTTAAATTCTATAAAGCTTCTTTTTCTTTGGTTTCTTCCATTACCAGACTCCTCCACTTCTGATTTTGCTGCCTGCTAGGACTTCACCTCTGTGCCTTGCCGCCTGCTGCCGGTCCTCCTCCAGTGTCTCTAGCACCATGCTGCTAGCTGCTACCTCACCCCAGGAGTGAGCTACTTTATTACGCTGCCATGCTGCCAGAGGCGAGCCAACGTTTTTGCATCCAAACAAAGTTTAACGACGACGCCAGAAAGCAGCGGGGTGTTTCGGCGCCCGAAGCCAACAGAAGGAGTTAACAACTAACCGACCCTGAAGTAGCTCCACTGAAAACTCACCACTGCTTTTGTCGAATAAATCATGATTTTGATGAATGTGTGTATTGTTTTCTCTTTTTCTTTAGGTGCTTTTTGCTCCTCCATCCTCTTTTTGGTTGTTTAACTCTGTGTTGCAGTAACCGGCTCAGCCCCAACGGTGTTTTCCTCAGATCTGCGCGTTCAACATTTGGGCCTGAAATAAACACTGAGAACCTTCAGGATGTGACGGCTCGCTGTGGTGGGAAGCTCCTGTCATCACATCTTCGACTAAACCTCGTCCTGAACGCGAGACAGCTGTCATCACAAACCCCCTCAACGCCAAAGAAGAGGAGCAAAATGACAGTGTGATTGTCATTTAATAACACAACTTCCCGGTTTCCACTTCCCCCCAAAACGCCACGATGTCCTCACCCGCATCACTGGAGTGCTCATTTCACAGACTCCAACTAGCGTCTGCAACGGTTTGTGCGCGTTTCTTTATTTTTGATACAAAGTTTGTAGGCCGTGTATCTCCTTTGCTTCCTGATGTCGTGGAAGACTTTGAAGCCCTCACTCTTCATAGCAGCTAGCCCGTGAGCTCATCCACCCTCCAGCAGAGCTGTAAATAAACCTCTCTCCTCAAGCATCCCTCCTTTTATCAGTTTGTCTCATCCTTCAGGAACAGGTTTTTCCCCTTGTTACAAATGTGTGTGACAGGTTGTCAGCAGAGAGGTGGATCTCATTAGGGTGAACTCAGATGATGATGATGATGATGATGATGATGATGATGATGATGATGATGATGATGATGATGATGATGTCAACCAACTGCAGAAGCATTTACCAAGGAGGGCATGCTGTCAAAACAGGGAAAAGCTTTTTTCTTCTTCTCTTGCACAACTGGGTCAAAGCCATTCATGACTGGCCTTGAACTTCACACCTCCACCTACCGCAGGTGGAGAAAGGCGAATTCGGCTGTTCTTACACAATGCAGCAGGCCCGAGCGCGGCCAGGAAGGAAGAATTAGCAACACATCCTCTGTGTGAAACCCCCCCGAACCAGATCGCACTGTTCCGCCTTGCACATCCGCTTATTCACTTCTATCAGCAAGTATGCATGCTTTCCCAGCTTAGCCAAAATCCAATACTGAGGATTCTTAGAACGAGTGAGAGTTTCCTCCAAACGTCCCTTTGGAAGTCGGAATCAAGAGGTCAGAGGTCAGCCGCAGAGGTGAAGCTGTGGTTGCGTTTGCTCGCTTACCTGGTTGTGTTACCACTGACCAGACATATCACACACACACACACACACACAGCAGTGAAACAGGAAACAGCAGCTAGCTCGTATCAGCAGAGCGAGACTATTTAGACTGTTTCATAACTTCCCAAGGTCTTTCTGATACCGCTGAGTGGAGAAAAGGCAGCATTTTGATGTGAATGGTCCTCAGCAGCGCGTACAAGCCTCATCTGCCACCGGTGACGCCTCAGTTCTCTGCAAGGACCACTGCAGGCCCGGCCTCGCTGCACCCACGCCATGACCGCATGCTTGAAAACAGCCATTTTTCTTTTTCCTTTCCTCCTTCTGTCGGTGCTCGTCGAAACTTCCAAAATGAAATTCTCTGGTAACGATATGACTTTTGATGTGGCTGCGATCGCGACCGCCCTCGCTCAGACGAGTCTGGAGGTGATTGATTAAGCACCAGTAAAAGATGACAGTCGGAAATGGGAAATGAAAAAAGCGTCGCTGCCTCAGTGGAGGGGGGCCGGCGCAATGGCAACATATGAGGCTGAAACTGCAAAACACCCCAATGTGACTAAGATAATGCTGGGCTGTTTTTTGGGGGGTTTTTTTTGTCTACCCCAGACACCTTTTTAACAAATTCTACTGAAAGTTTTATAGGTAAAGCTGAATCGACGGAAATTCTGGGGAGCTGAGGAAGGATAAGAGGCAGAACACGTTTGTGTTTCCATCTATCCTTCCTCCTGATTCAGTTCCTGACAGTTTCTCGGGAAAAGAAAGTCTTTTTTGATTGCCCAGCGTCTCGAGAAGGGGAGAGGGAGCGAGTGGTGGCAGAGGAGTGGGAGGGAAGGGGGGGATGCATCTGGAGGTTTGTAAAATTGTGACATTAGCCTGTGTTTGAAGATGCAATCTCCCATTTGATTTCCATTCAACGCGCAGGATGGGAGGGTGCCAGTCCTTATTCCCCCCGGGCGGCAACTTCTAACCCATATCAGGGTCAGACTGGCTCTTTTTGTAAACACTGATTTAAACACTGGAAATGGCAGCTCGCTAAAAGATCCCACCGAAGAGATCCGGTAGGATGGACCCGACATGAGCCCTAACAAGACCGGTGTAGCCTGTCCTGGCTGTAATAAAAAGAAAAAAAAAGACAGTTTAGGTATTTAAATATTACGGTTTTTACCAGCAGACCCAAGACTTGACTTCAAGATTTCAAGGTAGTTGCCCATGGCAACACCATTGTGGATTCACAGGGCAGCTCTGCAGCTTCTACTTGATTCTGGAAACGACAAAACCAGACAAAGACCAACAAAACGACAGGAAAACACTGGTGCTGCAGGTCACTTTCAGACAAAATAAATGGATCAAAGTGAAGGCTCCGTCAGGTTCAAAGCTCTACACCAACCAGACTGAAACCATGTGATTGGTTTTATGTGCCGCTCATCTGAGGGCGCCGTCCTCGTGTGACTCCAGCTCCTCTCTCTGAGCGAACTACAGCGCACAAATACTGCAGATTCCCATCAAAATTTTTGTTTTTAATGAGTATTATAATTGTGTCAGAACTGTGGGGATTGACAACATGTGTACACTCTGTCCCTGAAGGCAGCACGGGCTTTCAGGCTCTGCTTTTTTAATAGTTACGCTCTGGCTTTTTTTTTTTTTTTTTTAAGTTTCATTGTTACACACTCATTTTGTTTGAATTGCTTTGCTGTGGTTTTGGAGTATTTTTTGCATCCGAGGGCCACATCACATTGAGGATTGTAATTTTGGGCTACAGTTTCAGGTTTTTGTGCTTCAAAAAAAGGAGAAAAAAGATCAGTTAGACGTGGAATACTCAGTTTGGAATTTCTCAGTTAAGTCTATATTACCTTTTGACCATATTTTTGGTACTATTTACCTGAATTTCAGAAAAAAAAACAATGCTATATTTAATGAAAACACTTAGCTTATGATTTGTAGCGTTTAAAAAAAAGATTGAGCTAGTGCGCTTCACATTCTAGGGCCTTAGGAAAATAGAAAATAAAAAAAAAAGTAGCAGTAACTTGTGGATGCAGTTTACAGTCTGGATAACAAAACTTGACAGTCCCAAAACAAAAGTGGTTAAGTTTGGGAAAATTTGAAAGAGGCTCCGTGGGCTACATTTTTGCCATCCCAGATCAGAAAAAACATCGTTGGGTGTCTCCAACCACTATGGGGTGCTAATAAATGACATTTGCCTGGGTCAAAGTTATTTGGAGCAACCCGTGAAGCGGTCGTGGCCGCAGGACGCATTGCTGGTTGAATTAGAGGAGAAAAACTTTCTCAAACATCAAACCCCCGCAAAAAACAAAAAACCTAATTGCCATGAGTAGCTGCTTGTAAAAAAAGTTTTTATGGGTTCAAGCCACTCGTCCTATAGCAGGACGACAAAAGGAATGAGTTCTCTGTCGAGGTCCATGTGAGTATTTGAACCAGTCCGCTGGTGCCTGTCCTCTGTCCTCAGGGCGCACGGAGAGGGGAGCAGGTCCAGATGGCTGGATTCAGGAAACCACGGGCCCAAAAGGGATGGCGCGCTGCTGTGCATTTAGTTTACAAACTACAAAGGGAGGCTGCGGTCAGCACACCCTTGTGAAAGCAGCTAAAATGGTGTCAGCAGGATGTCCATCAGACTGGAGGCAACCGGAGCGGAGAAGCGAGGAGAGCGTGGTGGAGGACAAAGGAAAACCTGTCTGTGTGACAAAGGAAAACTCATCTGTGTGACTTGTCTGATCTGAATTAGCTTTACCTTGAGGTCATAGATGGTTCCTAAATGTTCCAGGAGACAGAGAGCCCCCTGCGTGGCTCAGTAAACGGGCATGCAAACATGTTTTAGAGGGAACCTCAGGTTGCCACCAAGTCTTCGACCGGTTTTCATCTGGGATATTTTTCAGACACCAATTGGTCCCTCTAGGAAAGAGCTCTCAGCTCAAATTCAGCTCCCTGTTTTGCCAGCAGGCCCAGTTGTTGTTGGAGGCTTTATAAAAGTCCAGCTGTGCTGTGATGTTTAGAAGCTACAGCCGTTAGCTGGACCTCTCCAGCTTGCTGTGGGGGTGGGGTTCAAGCAAAGATGACCCTTTTACTTTCTAATATCAAAAACAGAAGCCGCCTCCTCCTACGCAGGAAACAATGCAGCCCCTGTTTGTAGCACGTGGCCTAATCGCACGCTGCTTCTCACTTATATTGTTTGTGTCAAAGTTGGCATTCCTGCAATATTAAAACATTCTTGACCGGCTATTTGATTTACCCGGTGTGAAAGGCTGTGATGGGCAATAATGTGATGAATTTGAGTCACTCAGGAAACCAACTGGACTCCTGAGTGCCTCCAAACACCTGGAACCTTTACGGCGCCAAGATTAATTCCATTTCTAAAACAAAACCTGAGGACGATCTCCTCCTGAATATTTCAACCACGCAAAAAAGCAACTCGGGCAACCTCAAATCTGATGCCGGTGCTGAACCTGAGGGTGGGGCGAGTGGGAGTAAATGTAAAAACCGGGACAAAACCACAACAGAAAGAGGATAAAGGTGAAGGAATTTATGCTAAGAGCAAGAAAAGCCAGCTGCATTTTTACGCTGCATTCTGTCGTCTGAGGTTACGTTCCCCCTCGCGTACAGAGACCCTGCCCACAGGACCTCATTTCCTTCAGAGTCCAGACCCCCGGCTCTCCATCGGAGGAACGAGTGACCGTTTCCTGGAAATGCAATCTAAAGGAATCCCTGCCATCTGACACGGGACACTTCCTGTCCCACTGAAAGGTCCCCACAGACAGACGTACACAGCGGAGGGACAGGGAGGTTTCAGCGTGAGACAACACAAGTGGTTTCGTGAAGCGTCTCTGGTGTGTGAGGGGGATCCCGGGTAAAATCTGGGGGAAAAAGCTGGACTCTGCAGCCTCGGATGGTTCTGGAGTCTACTGGCACCAGCATCTGCTCTCTGGCTGAGGTCGGACAGACGGAGCTGCTGCTTACTGCTGATTTCCCTTTAGTCTGCCTGAAAAGGGGAAAAACAGGCCTAGTTTCTCGCACTCTAAATGTATTTATAATGACAGGACAGAAAAGCTTCCATAAGAATTCCACATTTTTTTAATGTGGGTGCTCCACATAAGAAAATAACTTATTTATTCCCATAGTTTGGACTGGGTGTGTTTTATAATGGTGCTGTTTTATTGATTAAAAATACAAGTAAGTGTGTGTGTGTATGTGAGAGAGAAAGAGAGAGAGAGAGAGAGAGAGAAAGAGGGGGAGAGAGAGAAGGGGGAATGCTGAGTTAGCTTAGAGTGGCTTATTTGACCACTGTTGGACTTGTGGGAGCGCACTGATACTTCTGCAAACTGCTTCTGATCGCCACTGGCGATAACCCCTGACCTCTGTGGATGACATCATCTCTGCCAGGCAGAGGTCATTCAGGAGGGGGGGTTCAGCCGGCGCAGCGCTTAGCCAAACAAAGAGAAAACGGCCGCGAAGGTCACTGATGACAGGTGCCATCGGCAGGCCGGCTGCTCCAGATGTGTCGCATCGCATTTGTTTGGGAAGTTACGATTTTACATCATCGGCAACGAAAAAGAGAAGCTACCGGCGTAGATCCGGGCAGTGACGTCACACCGGCGCTGTTTCTGAACAGCCGTCTGGTCCAGACGTCACAGGGTTCGAGTGCCAGTGTGAACGCGCAGGCCCACTACGTCAGCAGGGGGAAATACCACACACACACACACACACACACACACACACACACACACGAGCGAGTGAGCCTGGGAAGTGTCACTTAATTTACTGCCTCTGGTTGTATGGGAGTGTGTACGCTCGGTTCAGTCCGGATGTGGGAGTGTTTGACGGACCATTCAACCAGGCGACCAACGTCTGCAACAACGTTTTGCGCGTTGAGGTGACAATCGGAGAAGTCACAACGTTCGCTGTGAGAAGGAACGAAAGCCTTGTGGTTTCTATTTTCTGTGCGCAGCAGGCGGAGCCGTGGATCATCTCTCAGGGGTCCCACCCTGGAGAAATCCCCCACCAGCCGCCGGTCAGCGGGGGTCACCGAGCATGCTCGGTGCTGGTTTTCCCACAGAACCGACAGGGGCTTGCTTCCTCGGTCCCACTGTGTGTGACATTCCTGGTGGTGGGGCCACATCCCTGGGACTGCTGATCAGCCCTGATCCGAGATCAGATCTAAAAAAAAAAGAGAGATAATTACAACCACATACTCATTGTTGAGCATTGTTCCTCCTCAGAATCAGTCTTGTGGCTTCGTGAAACCCCTCAGGCAGATCCTGGTCGGGCCCCTAGGGGACAACCTGTCCAGCTGTTCCAGGTTCCATGACGAACAACCCCGCCCTGGCAACCAGCCGCGCCTGGCTTTGTTCAGCACAGGGAGGGTCACCCGTCCCCTCCTGGGGTGGGTGGGTGGGTCTGTCTGTGCGACACACACCTCATCCGTTCACCGGAACACGTCAGATCCTGGACACACACACGCTTACTCACGTTTACCTGCAGAGGATGCAACATTAGGGAGCAGGGAAGAATTCATGGAAGGAAGACACACACACACGCAGACACACACAAACCTGGCGCCGGCCACAGCTCACTCCTTGAAGTCATCGTCATCGTTGCTGAACTTTCAGTGCTCGGTAAAGTATCCCATAAATCAAAGCGTTTGGGAAACTGGGCGGGAAACGCTCCTGTTTGTTCTTCCTGCCTTTGTACGCGGGGTTCTTCGTATTTCCCAACTGAATGATCCCAGTCACGATTTATGCTCATGACTGCACCCTTCAGATGCAGACGCAGCATGACACGAGCCGTGTCAGCTTCTTGATCATCCTAAAAACACGATGACTGTCAAGGGATTTTGAACTTTCTGGGTCTGGATCTCCATCCCTGTCTCTGCTCGCCTGCTGTGGCGGTTATTAATGCCGGGACAGCGGCGCGGTGGACTCCTTCTGGCCTCATATTAAAGATAGACTCACCGTGGGCCCCCGCCTGTGCGTCACATGTTTTACGGCGCCCTTGAGCCTCTCAAGGCCCTTTAGGTCCAAAAGGGGTTCCCTGCACGGTCAGTTTGGAGATCAAAAGTTGGCTAATGGATCAGGTTTGCTGGTTCTTCCAGCATGAGGAAGTCAAAGAGGTGCCAAAGCCGCTCCGACTGGGCTCTGGCGTCCTCTCTCACATTCTGATTTTACGCTGGGATGAAAGAGGAGATCAAAGAGAATGGCTTCTGGAGCAGCTGACATTTTGAAAAGTTCTACTCATCGTTTTCTCTTGACTCTCCGTTACCGCAGCGTTTGACTGTTGTCCACATGTTGACAGTGATGGAGAAATGCAAATTGTCTTTTGTTTTCTGCTTTTCAGGCTAACATCAAAAGCCATGCTTCCCCACCTCCTTACGGGGAGGACAGGCTGAATAAAGGTGTGAATCAGGTCTAAATACAGTTTTTTTTCCCACGTCAGTGACATCACTCCCTTTGTCTCCCTTCCACCCTGACTGTGAGAATAAAAGTCACCCTGCAGCGGTTGTTTTTAAGCCCTGTCCCTCTCTCACATCGTTGTTATGCGCGTGGTGAGGGACTGTTTGACTGGTTGTAGGGCGGAGACTCTGCGATGGCTGTTTGTTTGTGGCGCATCAGTCTCAAGTAGATGAAGAGGGGAGCCTGGCAGTGGCAGAGTGTGATACTCTAAGGCGGCCACAAGATGGCACTGTGGGAAACACAAATAATGCACGGACGGTGCTGACGACAGCCACACATTGGCATTAAATGGGTGTGTGTGTGTGTGTGTGTGTGTGTGTGTGTGTGTGTGTGTGTGTGTGTGTGTGTGTGTGTGTGTGTGAGTGTCTCGCAAGATTCACAAAGTCAACTGAGGGTTAACCAAAGGAAACCAAACCACAGCTGAAGGAAAAATGAAACATTTGTTTAAAACAAAAAGAAAAAAGGTTTCCTCTCTGCCTGAGTTAGTTAGTCAGAACCACCTCTCAGTATTTTTAAACCCTCTTTTCTGATTTGAATGCCTCGTATCTAGGCGGGTACCAGCGTGTTGACTTCCAGCTATTTTCTTAAGCTTTTTCTGATTTGTGTATAAGAGGCTTTTTGACATTTTCAAGGTAGTCACAGGAAACCATGGCAACACTTAGGGGAAAACTCACAGCACTAAGGGCTTTGGTTTTTTTCCAGATTTTCTAAAGAATGTCACCATTTTACTTCTTAAATGTAATTACATCCTTCATCCATTTGTCTTTGATACTTTATTTTGACTAACCATCACTTTGGCCTCCCTCCATCTTTGATTCAGATGAGCGTGGCTACTGCTCTAGTGTACAGTGCATGTTTTTCTGTGTATCTGCTCATGTTATCAGCTCTATTGAAATTCACACTAATTGTGTACAAGGAGAGGATTGCAGTGTTTTAAAGACTGAAGGGGCTATTGTTTTTTTTATTCCACTTGAATGTCATAGAAAACACCAAAGGATGTTTGCTATTTCAGTCCCATATTGAGCTTGACCTGTCGGACTTGTGCAAAGTTAAAATGAATCATTTAACAGTCCGACTGCCAAATCCGACATTTCTACATCCATTTCTTATGAGAGCATTACTATTTCATCGGTTCAGTCTGAGGCCACGCCGAGGAGCCTTCAGGAGGCTGAGTCACACTGAAACCTCCATTATTCGGAGCAGAAGCTCCAGCTCCAGCCATATTTTGGTTTCTGTATCAGAAGATGCAGACGACTATAAGGATTCAGCTCATTCTGACTTCACTGCACCGCAAAAGCAGCCAGAATATCAACTAACAGCAGCGTAAGAGAAGAGTAACACATGTCCTCTCGAAAACAGCTGCCGTTGTAGTTATTCGTACTTCTTCTGTGGTGGTGGATCATCTCTGGTGGGCAAAGCCAACCCCAGCCCCAAGTGGTCGGAGAACGAGTCACCAGTCAATCACACAACAACTGGCAGCCTCCAATCGACCAACTGTTTAAACAGAAGAGCAGGGATTGGAACCTAAAACCTTCAGATGCCCTGAAAATTTTCCAACTGCTGTAACATTGTCAAATCTTCACAAAGTGTTTTGTGTTTGGAGCTGCCACATGTTCACAACCACTTGCCTCCTTACGTGTGGCAGAGCGTAAAACCCCATCAGCGCTGCAGCTGCCCTGCCAGTCGAGCAGATGTGACAGTGATGGGAACCGCACACGGCTCCTTATGTGGCACTCTGAACTTCCAGTGAGAAAAGTAACTTCCAGCAACTTTTTTTTTTCCTCCTCCGGATTGAAATCCCAAACACGCAGCTAAAAATACCACCGTGCTCTCATTTTTCCCTTATTTACTTCTCTTCCAAAGCCTTGTTTACACTTCTTCAACTCTCATCTGCTCTAGTCAGCTGGAGGAAAGGGCCGCTCGCACTGGTGTTTCCATGGCAACTGAGATGCGGCTGATCTCCAAGGTCAGGGTGAAAATACCCAGAGGTGTGCTGTGAAGGAGCTGCCTTCCTCTTTGACGCTTTCCTGCGGAACCTTGCTGCTGCCCTCCACCGAGGGGTGATCTTCTCCAGCAAGCCTGTTAATCACGTCTGGAGTCCAGGAAAACTAATAGACAGAGCTGGAACGTGACCCGAAAGAGAGGCAGAGTAAGAGTTTAAAGAGTGGCAGAAAGTGGATTACATCCAATATTCAGAAGCAGCATCCCACACTCCACCCTCCTATGGAAGACCTCCCTCCACAAATAAAATATAAAAGGAAGGTGAAAATGACACTTGTCTGTGTTATTCATGGACAGTTTGGCAAACAACCATCACGCGTTCAAACAGAAGCCACTTGTAGACAAAATAAGTCTCAGGTCATCATTTTAGATGGAGGAAAATGTATTAAGATGCAGCAAAACTGAATCAAGAATAAAAACCCATTCTGATATGATAGCGTTGATTGATGAAGGTTAATCTCCGCTATGCGTTTCCTTTAACGAGTGGCAGACTGAGCCCTAGGGGTAACTACGGAGGCACAGTTAGGAACATATGTCTTCGTGCACCACAGCGCGGTGACAAACATGCAGAGTGAACATGCACACGGAAATAAATTAGGAGCCGAGCATCTGAGGCGAGGACAGTCTGAATGTCACGCAGGCCGTTCAACAGATACAAAAGAAAAAAGAACGCTTTTTTCTTTTGTATCTCTGATGGAATTCAGTAGTCGAGGCACGCGAGCCATCGTCATTTTTCAGCAGATATAAATCCCCACTGACATTCTCAGGTCACGACTGACCACTTTGTTCGTGCTGCTTTCTTTCATCGAGCTCACTGACACACGTGGGAGGGAAGGAGATGTATCCTCCGTCCTTAGTCTTCTGAACAAAAAGCAGGAAACGAGCTGCTGAAAGGCCTAAATCAAAATAAAAACATTGGCCAGGGACATTTTCTCAGCCTCTCCCAGTTTTTGATTAAAAAAAAAAAACCCCAAACAATCTCCAAAAAAAGACCTAATCCAAATCAAATCCCAAACACTTGCGTGTCAATTTGTTGAATATATTATTTTATTGTAACATCATCATCGCCGCCTTCATAGTTCCACTTTTAATTATCCCTTCATTCGTTTAAAATGATCACCTCTGAATGTACACATACTGCAAACTGTCAAAAATATACAACAAATGCAGGCTTGTGCTATAGTTTGGCCAAATGTCTAAAAAACAGTGGCACTAAAGAAGAAAAAGACAGAGCAGAAAGGAGAGAGAGAGAGAGAGAGAGAGAGAGAAAGAGAGGGGGAGAGAGAGAGAAGAGAGAGAACCCAACATGCACGGCATCTTTGTAAGACATCCGGTTCTGGTGATCCGTTTCCGTGAGATCCTCGTGGAAAAGCACACACATTTCTTCATTTGACAGTGGAGCTGAAAACGCCCGACACATCAGACCCAAACCAGGACTTCGCTCTTCAGTGAAACTGTTAGGCACATCATCGTTTTTTATGCTTTTACGTTTTCTGGAAAAGTCGGAATTACCGTAAATGTAAATGTAGAATGTCTAACAAAATAACCCCGTACAGTTAAAACAAACAAACAAACAAACAAACAAACAAAAACCAGCCTTCAAAAATCTGGAATCAGTGTCTGTTCTGGACTTCAACATTGGTACTTTGTGTGTGTGTGCGTGCGTGCGTGCGTGCGTGCGTGCGTGCGTGCGTGTGTGTGTGTGTGTGTGTTCACAACCGGGTTTAATGGTGGTCAGGGAAGGAGTTTGTGGGAGTGGCTAACAGCCATCCAATCAGATGCTCAGATCTTTGGGGTTCTCCTTGTAGGTCGTCTTGGGCTCCGGGACGGCGGGTCTAGACGAGCGGGTCGTGTTCGTCCTGAGCGTGCTGTAGTACTCGTGGACTTTGGCCGCTACGAAGCGGTCATCGTCCTCTTCATCCTCCGACTCGTACCTTCTGGTGGGGGAAGTGTCTCGCCCCAGGCTGCGGGTCCGGTAAGACGGCTCAGGGGAGCTACCCCGGCTCGTGTAGCGGCTTTCCCTCTCCGTCCTCTCTGGAGAGCGGCCCCTCAGCAGAGAGCTGTACCTCTTGTAGGCTGAATCCGAGTCAGGGGTGCGTACCCTGGGTAAGGGGCCGTCCCTGTAGGCGTCCCTCTGGTTGCGGGACACCACGTCTCTCAACAGGCTTTCCCCCTTGTAGGCCCTCTCCATGGAAGAAGCTCTGAGCAGCAGACTGTCGTCACCATACAGCCGATCGTCCCTGTGCAGCGATGGAAGCGCAGGCTCTCGGTTCAGGCGGTCCAGGGCAGGGGCCTCGCGGAGGATGCTCTCCTCCAGCGGGAGGCTGGGTTCCGGAGTCCTGCTCACCGCCTTCGATGCTGCCTCGTCCTCGCTGGGTCTCTCATTGCCACGGTTATACCTCTCGGGGGAGGTGTAGCGGCGGTAAGGATCCGAGGAGTGGCCATGGCGTCTCGGGGAGTGATGGCGAGAAGCGGTGGGGGGACCTGCGTCGGTTAGGCGAGCGGTATGGAGATCGGCGAGGTGAGCGGTGAGGCGAGCGATGGCGACGGTGAGGCGACTGGTGACGGTGCCTCCTGTCGGGGGAACGGGCGTTGCGGTGCCCCCCATGACGGCCATCTAGGGTGTTTTCAGCGCTACGAGATCGGCCGTGCCTCCTCTCTGGTGAACGGTGGCGGCTGCGGTGGGGTTGGCTGGAATGGTTGTGATGGCCTTCGCTTCCTTTGGCGTCCTTCTTCTGGAACAGCTTTCCTTTGGAGGTTCCGCCTTTCTGCTTTCCTGTGCTGGTTTTCTTTGTGGGGGAGCGGTGTTGGTGTCTGGAACGGTGTTGCCTGTTAGCGCCAGTGCGGCGACTCGGCTCCTGCTTGCTTCGGGATGATTGGTGGGGTTCTTGGGAGTTGTTTGTGTCGGACGGGACAGTGTTTGTGGGCAGTGCGCTCACTTCCGCAGCGTTTTGTAACCCTGCGGCTGGCTCGGCTGCGTTGCCGTTGTTGCCGACGTCTGCAACACAATTTGACATACAGACGAGGGAAGAGGATCAAACATGCATCTAGACTCTGTCCAAACTCCCTATTTCACACCGACCATGCTGCATCGGTCAGACAAGAAGCTAAAGCGGTGTCAATGGAAGCGTCTCTGATGTTAATGCCAGCAAAGATGGCGAAGCAACAACCAACGGAAAAGAGGAAAAGCAGTGGCACAAAGGCAGCCATTGACCGATGACTTTTTCAACCAACAACAAACCTGTTTCCAGGTTCTACCTTGACTCACATCTCTGAAGCGTCCTCCAGTGGAGGACAGGGCCAGCGTGCGATGTGGTGATTAGGTCGCTCGACTGTACAGATTAGCCATGCTGCGTCATGCATCTTTTCAAAGGCTAACAGCAAACTGAAGGAGCTCGGAGGAGGTCCCGGTAGCAGAGCTGCTGCAGTCAGGAGCAGAAGATAAACTCGTCTGCTCCACCTTAAAGGCCCAATGTCTAAGACCCTCTGGAATTTTAGGATTTCTTTACATTTCTGCAAAGAGTTTGTAGCAGTTTTAACAAGGAAAACCATTATTTTAATGTACTACTGGAAGAAAAAGATGGATTTTAATCCCAGTATTCATTTAGTCTTAACATGGCAGAGCACTATTCTGGCACCGCTGGTATGGGGAAAACCATATCAATAGTCCTATCAATATCTTCCTTACAAATGAACTAAAACACAGTAATGAGCATGAATATCTTATGTGCCATTATTCCTAACAAAGCCTTACACACTGGACCTTTAAAATTCTGTTTTGTCGACCATTATTACTGAATCTCTATATATCCGAATAATATTAAACATTCCCTGCCTCTGATCTAGAGTGGATGCTAATTTATCCATCCAAGACATTCAGCAAAGAGGCTCAAAACATCTGAGTCATTAGGTAGATCACAGCGGCTACGGTAGCGGCGGCACTGGCAATGCATTTGGGTGAATGGATTTGTATGCACGGAGTGGATGACCCCAGGCCACACTACACACAGATCAGGATGGTAAAGGAGAGAGACAGATAAGAGGGAAGACGGGAAGTGGAACAGAGACCCAGACAACGGAGGAGGACAGTTACAAACCGTGGTCTGATTTTGGGGGACAGAGGCCTCCCCCATCTTGTCATTTCTCATACATGCAGTGAGATGGGGAGCCAACATCCCTGAAGGAAGACAAAAGCCCGGCACAACAGAGGGGAAAAAAAAGGGAAAATAACAGGAAAAAGAGAAGAGCACAAAGTTTAGATCGTTCTGGAAATTCGAAGGAAGAAAACGAGAATTATTGTGGTGATTTTTTTTCAATGAAAAAGTGTGTTTATTTGATCGTTGAATCAATCAAAAGAAACAGTCCAGGAAGTTGCCCAAACCCCTCAGTGGAAACCTTTAGTTACACAGAACGTCCCACAACCAAGCACGCACGCATACACACACGCGCACACACTCACACAAGTGAACATGTGAACTCCGAAGCAGCAGAAACCGCTCCCCCCCAGAACAAAGACAGTGAAAACTTGCACACTCACAACAGCGCATGAAGCAGTTTTACATCGCTGGCAGAAATCAAAAGAAAAACCGGCAACACTGACAACGCTTGTCCAACGAAAAAGTACAAACAATGAAAAAAAAATAGATACGACTTCACACGATGTCACACCGGTGCACAAAGAAAATTACATCGATGAGCTTTCTCAAGACAGGCAACTGCACCTCAGTAAAGTAAGAAAAAAAAAACATTTATGGAGACTATTGATCAAAACTGGTCAATACGATAAAAAAAGAAAAAAAACATTCCATAAATATTATGGAAAATAGACAATAGAGGGGGGAAATATCCAATTTACACTTTAGACAAAATCATGCAGCAATAGACTTTCTTCCATTAATATGTGGTTTGGACTCACGGCTCCGTACACGGAACAAAAATATGTCTCTATGTGTCTTGTCACTGTACAAAACGTCTACATGCGGATTCCTGGATGGGGACGGGTGGATTTGGTGTTGTCACAGCATTTTAACGACATTAACGGTGGCTGCGAAGAAAATCCATGGATGAAAGAATAATGTCAGGAGCGGTAAGGAGGGAATTCCTTTGAATCGTTTTCCTCACGTTAAACCCTTGTGTTCAGTAGCTTACATTCACCTTCAATAAATATCATAAATATCGCCTCCCTCCCAAAGCTGCGAGATCCAGATTCTATCGTGGGATCAAGTTTCTGCATCTGTTAACACTATGTCGAGGGAGCGAAACCCTCTTCCGACTGCTTTTCATGACTGTGATCAGTTTTTCTTTTTTTTTTTACCGAAGCGCTAAAAGAAGCCCACCACCTTTTTAGAAAAAAAACAGTCCCAGCAGCGTTTCTGCTCAGTGCCCAGAAGGTGAAAAGTGAGAATGACATGAAAACTCAGTGCAGGTTCGAGCAGGAGGAGGCGACGGCGCCAGAAGCCCCCCTACGCCTGCCCTCAGAGACCACCACCAAGACCAACAAACCCCTCCCCCTCCCCGGAGGACGTCTCCAGGGACAGGTGAAGGGTCCTGGGAGGGAAATGCAGTTCTTCCCGCCACCTGCCGTCCAACAGGCGTTCCCCCTGGATCACGGCGTGAAGATTGGGGAGAAGGGAATGTT
The DNA here is from genome assembly GCA_000180735.1 of Tetraodon nigroviridis. Classification (NCBI taxonomy): domain Eukaryota; kingdom Metazoa; phylum Chordata; class Actinopteri; order Tetraodontiformes; family Tetraodontidae; genus Tetraodon; species Tetraodon nigroviridis. The sequence goes on along the minus strand of CAAE01014674.1, from coordinate 719,940 downwards.
TTCGTAGATTGACCCACCATATTCTGGCACCGAGCCGTCGCCCCTCTTGAGCACTAGATGGACGCGGCGCCCTCCGCTCTTGATGAGCTCGATGGCACGTGCGTGCTTCATTCCCTTGGTGCTCTCGCCGTTGATTTCTAGGATCTCGTCTCCAACCTGGAATGAAAGGAGGATGACCAGAAGAGGGGGGGATGAAGGGTTTCAGTGGCAAGAAAAAAAAAAACCCAGGAGCAAATCGAGTTGAAAGGAAACAGCTGAGAATCTGTGAGAGGAGGATGAAAGAGTCGGTGGGGGGTGGGGTGGGGGAGGAAAAATGCTCCAGGTGATCCGTCAGTGCTGCCAGCACCGAGGGATTTCCTCTGTGGGAGAAAATGGATCACTGACTGACATCTCTGTCTCCCTACTGCCAATAACTCTGCTAATAAGGTGCACGAATACAAAGGCTGGTGTTCATATGCGCATGTACAAATGCACTAATTCATGCACGCCCACACACTTCCTCAAGAGTGTAGAAAACTCGCCTGCAGCATGTATCGACTACCTGCCAGCAGAGTCTCGGCATAGGTCTGGCATGCAAAGAAAGCAGGAAAATTCTACTGGATGTGCACGTTTCACCTGCCTGGGATGGTGATGTGCTTCGGGTTTGGTAAGATTATTAAAATAGGAAAGATGACGGTAACAACCTGTGGCTTAGCCAAATGCTGCTTAGCAGAGCAAAACAGGAAGGATTAAAAATGTATGCGCTTCCGAGATGAAAATGAAGCCAAAAAGGCAAAGCCAAAACATTTGAAACTGACACACACTCGCACGTGATTATGAGGGTGCTGAGAATACGGAGTCACATGATCTGGGATTCTGCCAGGCTGACTAGCAAACTGGAAGTGTGTTGTGATGGGGGTGTGTGTTTTTGCTGGTGTCTGATGTAAAAAAAAAACATAAAAACCCAACAACATCTGGGTCTTATTCCTGTACCCGCATCTTTCCGTTCCGGACAGCCGCTCCGTCCTCAGCCAGCCGCAGCACGTACAGGTCCATGTTGTACTCTCTGCCCCCGCGCAGGCTGAAGCCGAAGCCCTTGTTGTCTCGCTCCAGGTCTACCGAGTAGAACTCTGCGTCCTGGCAGATGCAGAAAATACACATTTGCATCGAACTCACAGATTATTTCTTACCGGGGTCAGATTGAAAGTCAAAGGAAACACCATCTTAATGAACAGGGATGGTGGGATTGTATCCGCGCGTCCACGAGCTGTGTTTTGGGACAAGGCAGGATGAGTTCTCGATGGGCCATGAGAAAAGATGCAGATGGAGTGACAGTGAGCAGACGGACGGGCGGCCACAGCAGCTGCCGTCTTCACGCCCTCCAAATCTCCTCCGCAGAGAGATCGATGCTATCTGGGGGAGCCATCTCCACATGCTCCGCTCTGGGCTTTCAGAAGAGGCAGGCGGCCTTTTCAACATGGTGGAGGCGAGAAGGAAAAACACATCCAAGAGTGACGTGCATCTGCTCACGTACGACTTACCTGAGAGGAGATCTGCGTCGGAGGCTGGGGAGGAGCCACCTGCGGTGCTTTGAATTCATACGACTCCTGTTTTGGTTTGGTGTTTGTCCTGCGAGAGAAACGCCAGAGAGGAGTATCAGAAACCTGGGAGCTGAATCGCATCATTCCAGACTCCAGATCTTTACCTGGTCTCAGGTGCAGCCTGTTGCTGAGGCGTGTGAGTGGTGGTTATAGTGGCGATCTTCTCCGCGTTAGTCAACAAAGATGCATTCGATGACTCTGAGGACGACATTAAAGAATGAATGGTCGCCTTAAAACTAGAAGATCCAGATCCTTACTCCGCTGATCACGATGGTTTCCAAACCCTCTTTCTTTGTTGTTTTTCTTGGCACAACCTCTCTGAATTTTAAAAAAGTAAGCGTCCAATATGAACCTTCCCTGTGTCCCCGAAGAGTCTGTGATGAAATTAAATCCATATTTCACACCTCTCAGAGCGCCTGTAGATTCAGCAGCTGTCAGCTAAAATGGGCCCTCAGGGACCGGCACCAGTTCCCCGTTTAACCCAGATCTGGGACGCCAGCAGATTGTTGCTGTGGAGGTATCTGTCACATTTCTGAGTGGGGAGCCGAAGCTCGTCCTGTCAAACAGCAGCTTTGGGGAGGGGTTCAGGTTTCCCTGTGCGATTCAGTTACCTCCTAATTATCCCACTCCTCCCACATTTAATAAGCTGTTATTCTCTGCCTCCTCCAATGTTTCTGTGCTTTGTTTGGATTCTGAACTTCCTCTCCTCTCCTCTCCTACCCACTCACCATTCCTCTCACGGTCAGTCCTCTCTCATCCATTTATCTCAGCTGCTTCCCTTTGGTGCCGGATGGCTTAACTCTACGTTTACCAGCTGCTCCTGTGATAGGAACTCAACCACTCGGGCGGACGGAGGTCTGGGGTGGGCGGGGCTGTGGGTTGGGGTGGGCGGGGCATCTCCTGTCCAGGTAAACAGGTAGTAAACAGTCTATGTTTCTGGCCTCAAACCCAAACTGTGTAAGAACCCATTTTCTCCCGCTTAGTTTCTTTCTGTTTCCTCTTCCAGCCTCAGATCCGTCCCTGTAAATGCTCTTTGCCTGCTCCATCTGCTCATTTGCACCATCCCCTCCCTTCGTTCATCTCCCCCCCTGTGGTGTTTCTGCTGGTGTAAAACACTCTTTTCCTTTCTGGCTGAGGAATTTGTACAAAGAAATGGAAGTTCCGGCACCAATCCTCTTCCAGGAGCACATGCGCTTCTGTACGGTATCATGCACCGACCCTGAAGCACCGCCGCTTCCCTCCAAACACCAGACAGGTTTGTTTTGTCTGCATGTCGACAGCGTTGAGACACGAGCCGCAGAACGACCACGTCTGTTCTCCTTGTGCTTGCAGAATTATTAAAACTCCATCTGCATTCGCCTACAGTAACAGAGCTGCAGCACCCAAGTTTGGCTCTGAGACGTTTTCTGGTGTTTGGACGGAACCTCGGATCCTCACCAAAATGAGCTCTCGCCAAAAAGATCGCTTGCTCGCTTGGAAGCGCTTCTTCCTCGCTGTCACTCGCTCCGTGTTGGAGTCAGACAGCATCTGTTTGTTTGACACATCGACCAAAACACACACTGGAACTTTCCCATGAACCATGTCCAGTTTTGCTTCTTGGCAGAGTCATTCTGGCTCGCTGTTCCTATCAAAACGCTCCCCGGGAAACAAAAGGAAAAAAGGAAAGGAAAAAAAACCCTCTTCAGCTGGAAAGAGAGCTAGAAAGCAAGGAACGGAGGACAAATAGCTCTAATTCTACCAGCCTGTAGGCTGACGGGGAGTTCTTTCTACCTCTCTCTCTCACACACACACACTTACACACACACACACACACAAACACACACACACACACAAACACACACACACACACACACACACACACACACACTTAATTAAACAGTATTTGTGAAGCGTGTCCTGGTGATGTGTCAGAGCAAAGCAGCACAGCACAACATGAGATGACTTTTACTTGAACTACCTTGACAGAAGACACACCCACACACCCACACTCACACACCCACACACCCACACCCACACCCACACTCACACACCCACACACCCACACCCACACACCCAGAGTCCTTCTCAGCTTTGAAATTATGCACCCTTGTGAGTTCCAGGTGAAAACATACATATTTATGTAACATTACAAACCTTCAGAAGAAGGAGTCTGGAGAACGGCGACTTGTTCAGAACCCTGAGCGTAACTACCTTATGCAACTCCTACTCTACTCCAACCGTAGCGTGCTAAAGGACCAAGCTACGTGCGCAACCTTGTAGAATCCATTAAAACCTTCCTCAGCTCTTAGGTAGCAATTGCACAGATTAATAAAGTACAAGTGCTCAGACCGCAGACCTCCGCTCAGCAGCTCGTTCAGTACACACAAAGGCAGCGGTGACCCGAGGTTAGCTTGGTCTGATTGTAGCTCCACACTCATCCTGTACTCACCGTCTCCAGGAATGATCCTCAGCGTGACGGTGTTTCCGGCCTCCTTGATGAGGTTGACGATGTCGGAGTGGGACTTGTTGGTGATGGAGCATCCGTTCACGGCCAGGATCCGGTCTCCCACTTTCAGCTTCCCGCAGCGGTCGGCCGGGCTCCCTTCGATGATGCGGCCTATTTTGTGGGGCATGGCCACACATGCATTGCCAGCTACGGTCAACATGTTGACATGATGTGTCGGGGTGTGTGAATCGGTGTGTGTTTGTGTGTGTTCAGGGAGATAGGGAAAGGAAGGAAATGGGGGAAAAGAGCAGGAAAAATAGGATGAGAAGGTTACGATACTGACAGCCAACAGCCAGCCATAGCCAAGATTGCTGAGAAGCTGATTGGGAAATGAAGGATTCATGCTGAAACAAGCGGCAGTTTTAGATTTGCACAAATGTCTCTTGGCAGCCAAAAGTTCCTAATAAACCGACCCTGAATCATCTGCATCTGAAACACCTGCAGCTGCACAAAGTTGGAGATGACAAACATACATCAGAGCTGACGTCTTAGCGACTACCCTCGGGTATCTCTGGCTGCCTCCCCCTCCCTCCGCCTGCGGTTTGACATCAGTCGCCGCAGAAAACAAGCGAATAATCACTCATTTCTCACTCTCTCTTTTTTAGTCCTGTTCACCTTTGTTCGGCACTGCTCAGGCTTGTATTCCAGGAAATAAAAGCTGGTAAATCGAACCAGAAATATGAAGTTCAGTGTAGGAGTGCATGGAAAAAAAGCCAGTCAAAGGTGGTGAAGTGAATCAGATGGCTGCTAATCTTTGGGAATAAAGTAACGAGGAGAAACATTTGCATTTAAAAAGAGAAAAGATATTCATCAGACCTGCTTGTAAGGTCAAATGAAAAGACTTCTGCTTTTACACCGCAACCCATCTAAATGAGAATCCGGACTTTGTACGGTCAGAGTAGAATGTTCACTTTTTTGGGGGCCTTTTTTAGTCTGCCCGGACTAACAGAGAACAGTGCAGGGAGAATTCCACAGGCAGGTGACCAGAGCGGGAGAGTAACCCCCGACAAGAGTCAGCGCTTGATAAAGGAGGAATACAGATGACCTAAACGACTCAAACTGTGGAATCATTGGGTTTAGCATCAGAACGAGGATTCTCAAATAACTAAAACCAGAACGTCTCCCATTCTGTGACCGTACACACCAACCGCCCTTGCTCTCAGAAAATCGCCATTATGGTTCTAAAACCAACCTGCGTGGTGGAAGGCATTCAAGTTCAGCTGAATAATACAAAATCTTTACGTAAGAGCCACTTTACTTGTGATCAATTATGAAAGCCCAGTGCGAGAGAAGCAGCGGCTGAAGGCGGAGGAATGGTTTTGGTGTCGTAGTTTGACGTGCTCAGACAAAAAAAATGGGAAAAAAGAAGAGCTTCTTTGAAGAGCATTGGTATTGAACTAGAAAAACCGGATGCGCACTGGTTGTCAAACCATTTTGCGTTCAGTGTTTTAAAGCGGCTACAAAGAGAGCCCATAAAGTGATGGAAGATAAAAAGCCCAGCCGAGAGGAACATCCGCAGCTTGAATTTTAATGGCGTGAGCTCGTTTATGTGCCATCGGTGACAGCGTGTCTGTGGATGCGCTGCTCCCGAGTGTGTGTGCACGCCTACCGAAGGTGGTGCCAGCTTCAGGTCGGGACACCGAGGACACGATGACGAAGCCGAAGCCCTCGTTCTCGCCGCGGCGGATCTCTACGTCATAGGGCTGCAAGGGGGACGAGACAGCCGAGGTGGCGTTGAGGGGCTGAGAGGAGGTGGTTGCAGCCACTGCGGGGACCACGCTGTTTGCGCCTCCTCCCACGCCACCACCTCCGCCCCCGCCTCCTCCCCCACTTCCGATGCCAGAGGTGGAGCCGCTGCCGGAGCTGACGGTGTTTAGGGAATTCTGGCTGCCCTGCAGGGTGCGCTTTCCCATCTCCTCCGTCAGGCTGGGCGCCTGGGTGCTGCTGTGGTGGGAGGATGCTGGCGATGGCGGAACGTCGCCCTCTGCTTTAACTGGAGGCAGGAAAAGAAGACATATTTGGTTAAGACAAGAGGCTCGTGGAAGGAAGAAAGCGGAGCAAACCATGGGAAAATAAATACATCTGATGATGTCTGATCTTTTTAAACTTTGATCTTTATGTGAAAGTGAAACATATTGTAATAGCTTTGCCAATTCCCAACTGTCAGATCTGCACTCAGTAACGACCAAAGCTCCTTTGTTTAAGGCAAATGAGACGTTTCAGACGGTGTTCGGAAAGACGACAATCTTTTCTCCCGTCTTTGCTGAATGGAGAATAAAGTAAGCACCCAAGTCCTCTCCCCATGTCTAGACATTTAATTCCACATTTCATTTCCTGCGCAGCTGCTCAAGGAACCGGCTTCCTATTCCCGCTGCTCGGAGGCAGACGGGGAGCAGCAACAAGCTCGCGTCATCGGGCCGAAGGTCGACCACCCTCTGCATCATGTTTATGGGCTTTTCTTTATCGCGGGCTGAGTCAATCTCGACAGCAAAAATGGCGCTGAGGGAGCGGGGCGGGGGCCGCTCATGGCCACGGCTGAACCGTAAACCAAAATATTACAGTGGAAACGAATGCACAGAGTGAGCAGGCCTGGTGGAGGCACCATAAACCAAACGAGACCCTCTCCGGTTGATGACAGCTCAGTTTATGGAGACTTTTTCTTTTCCTTCCTTCTTTTTCTTTCAAGTTTTCAACCCTTAGACCTTTACCTGCGTAGCTGGTTTTGCGGCGCACGGTGAGGTTGACGTGGCCCTGCTTTGCGGCCTGCTGCATCAGCTGCACAACTAGTTGGTGCGACTTGCCCACCACCGCTGTGCCGTCGACGCATATCAGTTCGTCACCAGACCGCAAGCGTCCGTCCTCGTCCGCAGCTCCGTATTTGACGATGTGTCCGATGTAGATCTGAAATACACACACACACACGGCTGGGTTGATACGCACATCTGTATATGAGGAACTGCTACAATCAGCCTGACAAAAATGTAAAATATTTTTAAAATTTTCAAAGAAAAGCAGCACACTGAGAGTGGATGGGTGTTTTTTTTTTTTTTTTCCAATACTGGCAACATAAAAGGGAAACTGTGTGGTAGAAGATGTGACTTTGTGAGTGTTTAGTGTTTAGAAACTACAAATGGGGGAAAGATAAAAAGAAAAAAGATGTGAATTAAAAAAAAAAACAAAACATGGAGACTTTGCTGAGAGTCGTCTAACTTTTGTGTGGTTATCTTTCAGATTACTGGAAAAAAAGGAAACCATACCGGCTCTCCTGGCTCATTGCCTCCAAGGATTCTAAAGCCAAAACCTGTGTCTTTCCTCCACAGGAAAATGTCCTGTTCCTGGAAGTCTGGAACTGTAGAAAAAAAAAAAAAAAGCACATTTAGCATTTCTGCCTTAACACAGGAGATAGATGTCTCACCCGTACAGAGGGGTTACACACCCATCCACAAGAGAGAACGGGCCATAAAACGACTAACATGGCTCAAGACAACTGCTTAGAGCTTTGTTTGAGACTGTAATTTGCACAATGTTCCTGGATGGTTTTCTAAGAGTTTCTGGATCAAAACGTGGTGATCTATTTTAGATTCAGAGAGATCTATTTCGGGTAATAAACACACTGTAGCTATCAAAAGCATGACGGACTGTCAAAAAAGGGCCCTATAATTAGAAAAGCACATCATTTCACCTCTGCTGTCTAAAGGCAGAGTTTCTTTTAGCTTTTTAAAATCCTCTTGGGCAACATTCCCATAGACTGCACCTTGTTGTTCCCAGGCGCTCCACTTTTTTTTTTTTATGAAGTGATGTGTGACTTCCATATAAGCACATTTCCCACCTGACAGAGATGCTCATGCATGGTGAATTCCCGTGCCACTGTGGCTTCTCCACAGCCCATTTCCATTCACAAGAGAAGGAATAATAAGGATTTGCACTGCGATGACTGACAGTGGAGTGCGGGGCATCGTTCTGCAGGGAAATTACCCCCCCACACACATATTCCAGTACCTGATACATCTGACAGCTGTTTTCTACAGCTCACAGACTCCCAGAGAGAATCCAGCTCCAAATCGCTGCCAAATTCACTAATGTCAGTAAGAGGTGGACGTCAACCTGAATAGCTGTTTTTTTTTTAGCAATGGTGTAAACCATCTTATGCAAACTAGCAAGGTTCAAATCAATTGAGCGATTTAAAAGTAAAGACATGTCACACACAGGACGATCCCAGGAGGAAGCTGTGTGAGGTTAGAGGAGCAAGGAAAGGCACCCGCTGTTACACACAGCATGTGTCAACCCTGTCAAACTCTACAATTCACAGTTTCAACATTTAAAAAAAAGATCATTTACAAAATCCTCACCAAGATGTTTTTAAGTTAGCTGTTCATGCAATGGGTCAGGATTGGGCTCTAATATTCATGCGCATTCTCTCCTGAACGCCTCGTCCCAGTGGCTATACTACCGGCGCCTGGCTCGGCTGCTACTCTTCCAATAACCCTCCTTCACACAGCCATGAAACCCTTGATCACATGATAGCTTTCATCTGATTAGCCGTGAAGGTTTCTCAGCCCTGTGTTTTTCAACCTGACTGCAATTATTATAATTGGAGAAAAGCTCCGTGTCAAACTGAGGAGGAGGTGAAGGAGGATATACATCCACTCCGCCATCTATCTGCTAATTATGTGCTCATGTGTCTCATTAGGACGTCAGGCTAAATGTATGTCAATGCTGCCAGTATCTACACTACAACTAAAAAGGGCAATGATTTATTTTTTTAATACTTTGTAGCATTTATGAAAGTAAATTTTACTGTAAATATATTATTGGTGCAAAAAACACTGGTTCTGCCTCAGTGACCACTGCGTTGAGTCCAGTTAAAGCCCAATATAACGATGATGACACATAATCTACACATAAAACTGTCTTGCAAGAACAGATTCCAAAGCTTTACGGCCACTTCTGTTTCTGAGAGAGCAAAGCTAGGCCCGCCACCACTGCCACCATCCATAGATTTTGTACAAAAAGAAAAGCTTATACCTTTAATGCTTTGATACGAAGAAACAAAACGTACTCACATGCATTAGAACTAGTTCTTATCCCAAACCACCATCCAGCATGTGTAGTACCGCTTAAATACAGCGGTCCATCGAGCCAGCAGCCCCATGCAGCCCTCATCCAAGCGCCACCAAAAATAATATACTTACGCCTACTTTCATACATGCTCCTGGACTGGGCCCAGATCTTAAAGGGGTCCGGTTTTCTCTGGATAGTTCCGTCTGCAGGGGAGTCCTGCGATGGCAGACTTGGCAGAGGCTGAGATGGAGGCGGAGGAGCCACGCTCTCGCTGAGAGGGGCCGCCAGCGATGAGTGTGCGGGCGAGTCTGTGTGGATACTCCGATGGCTGGAAACGCTGTGCTGGGAGCTGTTCTGGCTGTCTTTTCTGGACAACTGCTTTTTTTGGAGAAGCAGATCAATAAGATTTCTCAATAAAATGTCTAACTGACTACAAAACTGGGAAAGCAGAGAGGTAAGAACTGACAGACAAAAAAAAAAAAAAAAAACAGCTTTGGGAGATTTCAGGGTGGAGGCTGAGAGATCAGAAAATAAGGGAATTTTTCAATTACACATCCAACGTCCATTCTCCCACAGCAATCAGAGCCCAATTGGGTTTCATATGAACAGCATGTTATGTGATTCAGGCAATTTACTCCACAAAATGAAAAAATATAACCAACTGGCTTCTGTAACTAAGTCATTCAAATGAAAGAAAGAAAGAAAGAAAGAAAGAAAAAACAACTTAAGCTCAGCTGAAGGCTACACGGTGCCTTTTGCTGGTGAATAACAAAGTGGAAGCAAAGCACTGACTTCGCTGCTGTAAACTGAGAGACTTGCAGCGAGTGAGCCACTTGTGTGGTTCTAATTTAAAGTGTGGCTTTACTGGAGAAGCCAAGAACATAAAACACCCCATAAATTGACTCGGACCCTGGGTTCCTCGGGGGGTGGTATTTCAGGGGAGTGGTACTGAAGAGCAAAAAGCAGATATAACGCTGAGCTAAAGTACAGTTTTGTCATCATCTGTCCAATGATTTCAAACAGCTGAGTTGCTAAAGGAGCAGAAGAGGCAGGATTAGATCCAGGACACGGACATGAAAGGGAGATATTCTGAGACAAATGAGAAAATGACAGTGCTTTAGTCTGCTCGAATCATGTGACTTCTCCATCCTCTGCATGAAAATATGCCAGTAAAGAGATGGCAGCAGACAGCTTATCTGTTCCTAAATATCAAAGAGTTTGGCCTTCAGAGTGTAGCCATATCTTCAAAAAAATTCTGAGTCATTACTCCCTGAACCAGCCTCCCACACCTCTGCGATTCATGTTTATATTCATCACCCCTGTTAGACATAAAAGGAGCTTGACGCTAAAGCCAATATTAGGCCAGAGCTGCGTCTCTGAGTGGAATGTTTGTTGTGTGAGCATATGCTCACGGTTTTGGTGAAGCAAAAATCAATGTGCTCATACAATTAATCAGAAGGGAGGTGAGTAAGTCACTTATTTAGAAGGGGTTTTCGTTCTGCCTGAATAACAATGCAGTCGGGTGCAAGCAAATTCACATTGTTCTTCCCATTTTAACACGTGTTCTTGATGGATCAGTTGACCTTTCTGCAGACGTCGTGCTCTGAGATTGATCTCATGCATTCATTTCTCCTGCTCCAATAACTCATCAAGGAGAAAGAATATGGGATGGAGAAATGGAGGGAGGGCAGGGGATGAGTGTCTGAGGGAATGAAAACAAATCCTCTATTTTCCCTCGGCAGTTCAGATTGTGCGACCTTGCAGCATTCATGGTTAAATACAACCGGATTACACGTTCAGACATTGTTCATTCCACCACGGCCACCACCGCTGTTAAACTGCACCATCACCAACAACCCCTAACACGTTACACGCCCAGCACCGGCACCACCACCCAAACGTTCCCTCCTCTCGCACATACGTCACATACCCTGCGAGTGTAATCTCTGTACGGAGGGGCCAGCTCGAAATCGTTCTGGAAAACAAACAACAAAAAGAATTCACAGAGGTTTAACGGCACGCTTTCCCTCCGTCGACACAACGTGTATGAGGCCGTCTCCCGGCCGGGATCGCCGAGACAACAAGATCATTAGTGTGACAGCAGCCCAGCTCACAGCGTGCATCAAAGCCCCTCATGCCCCTGCCACAGATGAGGAGGGGCACTGACATAAAGGTAAAGAGATCCACCCCAGCACACAGCGGAGCACCCTAATGACCTACAACACCAGCACAAGTTCCATTAAACACACCAAAGAAGAAGACGGAGGAAGGCAGAAAAAAAAAAAAACAAACCCATGTCAACACAAAGAGAATGGAGACTCAAGGCTGGCGGGAGAAGAAAAAGAGAAAATATTTACCAGTTTGGGGCTCTTCTTTGCAGTTGCCACCCCTGTGAAGCCAAAGGGAGGGGGAAAAAAAAAGAGAAAAAGGTTACAAAAGAACTTTTCACAGGTAATTTCCACAAAGATTCAGATTTTTTTAAACAAAAGAACTCAGACTCCAAAAAAAACCAACAAAAAAAGCCACAATAGCACTCGTCTAGCTGATCCTCAGCTCCTTCCTATCCTTGCGCGTCCCTGTTTGGCTCTCCTGCTTGCGTTTCTGGAAGGAGGAGTAGGGGAGGGGAGATGTAGGCAGCGCGATCTATCTGCATCACTGCCGCGGACAACGCTCGCCTCCACTGGTGCAGCGGGAGATTGGGTCCAGCCCCGAGGGCCACCCCGGCGCTCACTAGACCCTGGCTATCCGAGCGAGAGCGCGTCTGATGGCAGCGAGTGCGCGGTAGGAGTAATCAAGGCGGGATAATAGATAGAGGAAGGAAAAAAAGGAGAAAAGGAAACGGTGCTCTGGAGTTCCTGGCTGTAGCATTACCCATGGAGAAGGAGTCCAAGATACTGAACATTAAATTATAGGCAACCGTCAGTTCCCCCCTTACTGAGACCATCTTCCTGTGTCCGCTGAGCGCGGCGCTCCGCTGTTGAAGCCTCCAGCATCTATAGGCGAGTGGCTGTGTCCTCCTCGTCTCTCCCCTTTCCTTCTGCCTTTTCTTTTTTTCCCTCTCTCGCTCTCTCACCTCAACTGCACACTGCCCTCCCTCCCTTTCCTTCTCCCCTCAGCATCATCGCCCTCCCTCTCCGCTCCTCTCTCCCTTTCCATCTCGGTCTGTCGCTCCCACCCCCGTGTACTGGTGAACATCCACGCAGCTGGCGCCGCGCGCACGGACTTGGATGGGGTGCGCGGCTGTCAGAAATCAAACCGTCGCGCCTGCGGTTGGGCTGCGAGAGTGAGTAGTAACCAACAAAAGAAAGAAAAAGAAAATCACGGGAATGATCGTTTTCTCAACAGACGAGCATGTGAAGGGCAGACAACTGCTCATTAAGGGGGTGGCTGCCCTCCCCCCTTCTTATGCCCTCTCCCTTTGGTTATTTTATCCAGAATGCACGAAACAGGGGAATAAAACAACGTGAGGTGTTGTGTTAAGGTGTATGAAATTGCAAATGAAATGTGGAGACCCACACACACACGCACACACACACCTCCGGTACACTGGAGGTGTGTAACAAATGTAAAGCAGCGCGGTGAGACGCGGCAGCGTCTGATCCAAGAAAATGGGACAGTGCTGCGTGTCGATCCTTCGGGGAAGCAGAGAGGATAAGATCTTACACATGCACTCCCTCTCATCTGCTTTATCGCTCAGACATCTGGGTTTATTCAAGACTGACAGCTCCGACAGTGTTGCATCCACAGCTTTTTCTCCCCCTTCCTTCCTCTTCTCATTCCCTCTCCCTGCTCCCCATGTTCACCCTTTCTTTTCATCAATTAGAATCTTTCATTCAGCAGTCTGCGGCCATCCTCCAAACATGTGCTGCCAGTGCTGATGCGGTCTCTCTGGGTGTGCAGGTATCCAAAATGTCAGGCTAGTGTTTGCTAATATCTGTGAGGATGTTCATCCTCCCACGTAGCATAAATAAAACCACTGACCATGAGAGCAGGAGGAGGTATTTTGTACTTTTTGACCTTTACATTCAACTTGGGTGACCACAAACGCCACTCAATAACGAAGGACTAATCAACACCAGCACCAGTACACACGTGGGCGTGGAATTCTTAAAGCAGACTCAAGCTTTTACTTCCTTCTTGCAGTGGCAGAGGTGAGAGTCCATCCTCCCACTGAATGCACACCCCCACCCAGAGGAGAACCCAGTGTAGATTACCTGCAGAGTATTGTCATATAAACAAAGGATGGCGGAATGGCGGATGTTTACTACTGGAGGTGTAAAAACATGAAAGAGCCTGGGAGTAAAACAGGTTCGTGCTGCCTCTGCTGCAACAATCAAATGAAAGATGGAAGTTGTCAGACATGAGGTGAATGAGTGGCGACTCACAGGCAGACGCCCCTCCGTCATTTTGCTCCAGGAAAGCTGTTAGTTATGGAACATGCACTCAGCAGAATTTTAATGCAAAGCAGGCAAAAAAAAACCCCACCAAAAAACAAAAAACAATGCATCCTGCCCATAAGTGAATTGATTTCCTGCTTTTGTCGGTGCAGGAAGCCAGCATCCATTTCACATCTCTCTAATGGGTCTGTACAAGCCTGTAGAATTTTACAGGTCTTATGGGGACGTACGAACCCGACTCTGACTCTTTTGTCTGTTTACGTCTTGGGTGAGTTCATGTTTGCCCGTCAGGGTGTTTTTCCTTGAAGGACACTGATCTGAAGAGTGCTTCTTTTACAGCAAATATTTTCAAATTGTCACATGACTCATCTGGCATAATGTCAGTAAAAGCTATCTTGTGTAGTGAGTTTCCACTTTGTGCTTGATTGTCATAAAGGTTGACAGGAAAATCTCCTAGAATGCATTAGTTATTTATGCAAAAGGTAAAGCAGGAAATGTACCCTGCTAAAGCTGCTGTGGGCTCCTGTGTAGAAGCCACCGAGAGGATTTTCTGATTTATTTAAAGGAAAGAGCAAAGTTGAAAAGAACAACACAGAACACTGCCTGTCTGTCGTAGTAGCATAACCTGGCATAGTGAACCTCCGTAGTTAAGCAGGGTGAGAGAGAACAGGTCCCTCTCTCATACTGAGGTCAGACGCCTGATTGATCAGCAGCCGCTAACGTGACACCTTGGTGGATAATGACTTGTGTTGTTAGCGGGGAAAAGATAAAGTTGGAGGGATGGAGGCAGCAATTCACAGGCATCTCTAAGCTCTCTTATCTTTGCTGTGATCCTCTGATATCCTTCCAGTCCTACACATCTACCCGCCGCATTCACCCACTGCAGCGAGCTTTCCTTCAACTTCCCACTCACCGCGAGTAGACTTTCACTGCAGCCAAATGGAAATTTCTCTGCAATAACTGCAAACCAAGTAAATAAAGCTGTAAACTGTGGGATTTTTTTTTTCTTTTAAACACTTTAACGATAGCAAATTTATATCTGTGCAAATATCAGCTGTCACCACGAGTAAATTCAGTGGGGGCAGAAAAAAAGTCAGCATATTTTAGCGACGTTATTTAACAAATGAAACAACAATGTTCCAAAAACCACTGGCCCGATTGAGGAAATAAATCACGACTACTAGCTTATGAACTGTAAATCTTAAATTGCACAATCTACACTCTATTACTTTAGACTCTGACCTCATTTCCAGCATTAATACCATCAAGGCATATTCATGTGTTTTTTGTTTGTTTTGTTTTAATTAATGTATGTTAGCCTATGCAGCATGTGTAAGCGTGGTAGCAGTGAGGAAAAAAGGAAGGAGCAAACTGCTTTCGAGTCGTGACGCTCCACCAACTACGTCCACGGTTGCTCTATATCTCTAATTGGATGGGCAGCTCATCATGCCTGAGAAACACGGAAATTATTTGTTGGAATGCAAATGCCTGCATAAATAGTGTTTGCTGAGAGCAGAGACAACACAAAAAGGGAAAATGATGTATAAAAAGCAAAGATGGCACTAGCACCTCCAATTATAGACAAGGGGGCCCTACTCTAAATGGCAGAATGAGTAGTGAGGAAATCATTGAAAAAAGCAGGTGGGTCGGTGGGCAATTACAGCACCAGTGTATTAATCCCAGTATGTTCTGGTGGATGTGGCTGTGTTCATTAGTGTGTCGGTGCGTCATCACCCTTTATGTGATGCTGCTGGTTGTGGAAACATGGAATCATTCTTGCTAGAAGGTGCCAAGATGTGACCGAGGCCAGTGCTTGAGTGTGTTACGCTAACGGTCACCTGCTGAATATCATAAGCGTCGTAATAATAAAGACTCGGCTCAGTGGGCTGAATCATTAGCCACAGATTCTGGCCCAAATAGTTTCACCAGCACAAGACGTCAGTGCTCCTCCTCCTCCTGTCTGCAGCTTTATCTTTAATCTCAGAAGTATTCCTCCTATCTTACCAGTGTTCACAGGATGTCAAACACCAATCACTTTTACACGAGCTCCACTGAGGCAGAACTTATGCCCCATTACATCGCTGCTCATAATGAGACTTTCCAGACTTGGGTATCCTGGTACGATGATGAAATACGCCTCATTAAGACAAGACAATTAAGGAGAGGGCTGGGAATGTGTCTGCGTTTCAAAAAAAGCAAGATAGAAAGAAAGCTGGAAGAGCAGACAGAAAAAAAGGGCTTTAAAGAAGAGGAGAGAGGCGTCACATGTGATCCACGGTAGCGAAACAAGAAGAGAAAAAAATAAACCATTGGATAATACACCGAATCAGACAGGATCCGTATCCCTGTGCTACATACAGACTGATTAAGTCAAATTATTCTAATCTAATGTGCAAGAATGAAAGAGGAAAAAAAACACATTACAAAAACAATATAGGCAACAAATACTTAAATCGGCAAATTGGCTGGATAAAATGTGTATGTCGGTGTCCAGAAGGTCATAGAGCCAAATGTGGTTGAGTAAAGATGGAGTTGAATAAAATATTTACATTAATATCCACCAATGCTCCCACAGAGCTTTCTCTGCCTGTTTTTCTCAATTAAATGTTTCTTTCAGCTCTAATCTTCTGAACCTAATGCGGATTATTAGAAAAGTGGCCTGTTTGCATACTTCAAGGAATGGACGCCTCTTCACCGTCAGCTCTTCCACTTCCACTCACCTCTCTGCACCAGCATGGTGACCTCGCTGCCTTTGGTACACTTGCTCAGCAGGTCGACCACCTGGTTGTGAGACATGCTTTGCACGTTTCTCTTGTTCACCTCCACGATAATGTCTCCCTCTTTCAGGCCACGGCATCGGGGATAGTCCACTATCTGCTTGACTCTCTGGCCTCCGCCTCCGGGGCTGTCTGCGATGGTGAAACCGAAACCCTTCTCCCCTTTCTCCATGTGAACGGTGATCAGCTCCGGTTGCGTCGCGATGGACGATGCCAGGGTGACCACGTCACTGGGGTAGCCGTGCTGCGAAGAGGTGTCGGAGGCCACCTCCACAGAGGGGCTACTGGCCCGAGGGAGGCCGTTGAGGGGCGCGCCTCCGTTGCTCGACCCGTTGTTGTTCTGACTGCTGTGGCTGGATGGCGAGTCGTAGCTGTTGGAATCCTCCTGGCCGTTGACGATGATGGGGTCTTTGTTCTCGAGAATGGCAACAGAGGTAACCAGACTGGTGTTGGGATCATCGGGGTCAAAGGGGAGAGGGTAGCCGCGGCACAACTCCAAGTTGACCATGGAACCGATTGGAATAGACTGGAAGATCTTCACCACTTGGGCATGAGTGTAACCAAGTACACATGTGTCATTGACACTCACGATCACGTCACCTGAGACAGAGGAGGAGAAAAGTGCTTTGGTGTTACTTTTATTTTAGGAAGTCCTTGTCAAAGCAGTATATTTATAGAGCACATGCCGTGTGTATGAGTCAGCAGCATTTCTTCATCACCAACCTGTCTCCATTTTGCCATCTAAAGCAGCAGGTCCATCAAGGACCAGGCTCTTGATCTGCAGGAACTCGTCTGGCTCGTCACCGCCCACTACCGTGAAACCAAACCCGCGGCGACTCTTTTTCAGCTTGGTGTTGATAAAGGTTCCCTTCAACTCGGATCGGTTCCGAGTGAAAAATGGCTTCCCTCCTAAACAAAGTTGATTATGTTCTGATCATTGCACAGGTAAAATATAAAGCGTTTCTATTCATCTATTCCACTTTCATTTGAGCACTGGAAGCATCTGGAAGAAACACGAGTTTGAACGCTAAAGTTGAAAATGAATAGCGAAAGTAGAAAGAGGCTTGACTGAGAATGTGGGCCATAAAATACAGCCTGATTAGGAAAACTACAGCAATGGGAGCACCAAGAGGAGAATACTGGGTAACACAGTAAATATTCTGCCTACTGTGCTAATTATGCTGCTAATTGGAAGCTGGTGTAAAAGATGCTGGCAACCAGAAAATACACAGGGTTGACTAAGCACTGCAGCACATCTGTGGGTGAGCATATGGCTGATTCAGGTTAGCAAATTATTCCAACGGGGATTTAGTGAGGTGTGGTATCTGTACCTGCAGACAACAGCAAACCTAGTACAAAAAAAACAAAACAAACTTACGCTTTTGTCCCATTGCACTGGGCACTGTAGGTCCTGTCTGAGGGTCCCTGTAGGTCTCTTGCTGGGTGGCAGCATAGCTGGCGAGTGGGGCCCCTGCCAACGCAGAGTCCTCAATCCATTCTGCAAGAGCAAATACCACATTCTCTAGATGGAGTCAAGACTGGTGCGCGGCACCACAACACCCTGTTAGGTGCATTTCCGAGAAACATCAGCTTGCGTGCGAAGTATGAACACTTGGATTAAACAAGCATTTGCAGAACCAGTTGTGATCTGAATACCAACATACCATGTGAAGGTTCCAGGTGACATAAATTCACATTCAATTATTCCTAAAGCTTTCAATGCTATTTTTTATTATTGTGCTGGAATATAAATAGAGCTGCACTTAAAAAAAAAAACAAAACCTTGTAGTGGCAAAGAGCTTTAAATAATTACTTTTCCTTAAATCCTTCAATCCTTCCACAGCATTCATTAATAATCCTATCAGAGATGCAGAATCAATCCAGAGGGGAAAATCGCCAAAAAAATGGCTTGAATATCAAGTTGTTGTTGTTTTTTAAAAGAGAAACTGAGCAGATGGGAAGATTTAGCAGGAAATTACTGGGTGTAAATGATTTCTGCTGAAAAAAGCAGAAGGCAGTGCAAGCTAGGAGAATTCCTGTAAAAATTGCATGCATTGACAATAAATTGCTCTGATTGCTGTCCTCTGTCCCGCAAGCAATGAGGTATACGGCAGGAAGTAGGAGCAACCTCAGGCTATCAGCTGATTCCGGGAGCTTTGTAAGCCGGATCATCACTGTTGATATTATCAGCGCTTCTTCAAATGGCCGGCGAGAAATAGACTCTTCTTAGCTTTTCAGAATATCATCAGTGTGATACGTAACTAAAAGCCACGCATGGAAACAGAAATTGACTCAATAAAAGGCTGCAATGCACAGCCACAAATAATAGTTATGCTGTTATGGAAGAGATTTTAGCAAATTATAAAGCCGTAGCAGGCATTCAAGCAGTTACTGATATAAAGTCGCTTTCATACATACAGAAACTCATTCACAAACATGAATAGAAGGAAAGAAAATGGCGCCCCTGGCAGGGGCTGATGAACGAACCTTGGATGTAGCGCTCACCTTCAGGTGGCTGCTGGCTTTGGGGCTGAGGCTGCTCTGTTCCAGCTTCTACGCCTCTTAGCCTACGGGGGGGGGGAAAATGGGTGGGGGGGGGCCCCCCCCCCCCCCTTAGTAGGTACAGAAGTAAGTATAGAAAACAGGAGAACGAGGAGAACATATCAGGAGGAAAAGGACGGGAAATAGGGGTGTCAAAGAGGGAAGGGAGAAGAAACAATGATAATCTTAATAACAAACACCCATCCCAATTGTCACCCATCGCATTAAATAAGTTAGATTTTGATTTACACAAAGTTTACCTGCTAACCTAAACGTTTTAGCATCAAAGTACACCTGAAAGCAACACCACTAAATAAAGCAGGCAATAATATATCTCAGAAAATGGTGCAGCTTTTTACACCAGGTGCTCTTCCAAACAGCATCAAAAACCTATGAAATATGCTTACACTCCAAAGTCCAGGGGCTGTGAGACGCACGAGTGTGCACACAAAACACACACAAAAGACTAAAATAGAAGACTCGGGACCTGACCTCCTAACGGTGTGACAGAACCGTATATTACAGTGATACCTCTAATTTTAGAAACAATTTCTTGAAGGGAGAGCAAGCGTGAAAGCACAAGCGCACGCTCTTCACTTACTCAACATAGTAGACCCCGTACACTGGGTCGTCTATCTTCTCCCAACCTGGTGGAAGTTCTGAAAAGGAAAGAAAAACAAAGTTAGACAAAGAAAATTAGGGACTGTGAAGTTAGTTTTCCCCCTTTTTTGCCTGTCAGTTAGTCTCAAGGGCAAGAGTGAGTGGACATCTTCACAGGCAGCAAGTTTTCGCACCACGCTGACATCTACACGGCAGATGAGACATAACGGAGCCTGACCCCGCTGGGCAGAGATGGGGGGGAAGGGGGTGGATAAAAGAAAGCAGGTGAGAGCAAAGGAAAGGGGAAGGTGTCGGAGAAGTGGAAGGGCTGGAGGTAGGAAGAGGATAGCAAAAAAATACACAGTGGTGTGAAGACAACACAAGAAAACAGTAAAAATAGCCATGTTTCCAGCAGCGGAGGTTCATTTACAATCAAAAGCTCCAAAATTACACACATTTCTGGGAACTACAGATTACAGTCCACACAAAAGTGACACAAAAAACAAACAGTTATATTTTTCTAGAGCCGCAACAAAGGCTGAAAAGACCGAGCAGAGACTGGCTAGTTATTGTTCAGATGTTTTCAACTGGAACGTTGAACAGAATGCGGTCCCGCTTCACCTCACAAAAAATTTTAATTGCCCGCTCGATTTCACGCTACACCAGCTCTGCTCCTCCTGTAAGTGCGCTGCTCCAACCAACCTCGTAGCGCAGTGTAAGCCTCAGAAACGCAACTGACAAGGTTAAAGAAACCTCTGCCTTTACTAAACGGTGCGTTCTTCTCTCCCTACATCTGACCGTCAAGCCCAGGCGGTCCAATCTACACAGAATAAAGGCCACCACGCTGCCTCTGATTTTGGCTTCTTTCTGATCTTGGCTTCAATCCAAAAGTGGTTATCCCCAAAGAGAATCAGAATCTATGATTTCATCCAACATCCAGGTCTTGTGGAATGATATAATCCTTTGTCGCACATGACGGAGGAGGATACGGTCTCCAGACACCATTTATCCTCTGCACGTGGTCAAGCCGCTGTGTCTGGTGGGCTGGTTACTGCGTTGATCACTGCCGTCTGGCTCAGACAGATGTCATTAGGAAATCATCATTTCAACAATCTTCCTCGGATCAGCCCTCATCCCTTTTGTATGAAATTACACTATGCTGATGCTCCAGGGCGCACGGGTGTGTGTGAGACAGCGGTTGTTTTTGACCTAATGACAAAATGTTTTTTTGATTTAAAATAGTCTGGAAGAGGGCTTGAAAAGAAAAGGAAAAAAAATCCTACCTAGGTCATTGTCCAGCTCTTCTGTATGGACCCCTTCTGCTTGGCAAGATGGACCACACAGCAGCGCAGGATGGTTGGGGAAGAGGGGCAGAGACAACACATCTGTGAGCCAGTGAACTGCGTGTGGTCTGAGGTTAATCACAGCCAGAGCCTTAGCAGTCCTGAACTCAAAAAACATATTGCCCTTCCTAGAAAGAGCACTGGTTATTGCAGTTAAATGCCGTGAATGACGCATAAATTCCTTGAAGCTGAGAGCTGATTTGCGCTGAAAGACTTCCGAGCGTGGCTGTTCTGTGACGTAACACTGACACCTAAAGGCTGCCGGAGGAACCACAGCAACGTCGAAACTGCCAATTTACCAACTGATAAGTGAAGGAAGGAAAGTTTAAAGCTGACAACAGTTTTGAAGACATGTCATTGTCATGCAGGTTAAAAGATAATGTCTGGTTGGGAAGCACATACCATCATCTTCACATTCTTCCAAGGGTTTCTGAGGCTTGTTCAGGCACCGAGGGTCTACCCAGGAGGTTGTCTTTGTATTGTGGCTGAAGAAAAATAAATAGAAATTACCTTCAATTCATGCTGAGTACATTCTGGTTTGAATTCAGTCCCATTTTGTATTTATCTTTTTAGAGCTGCAGCGGTGAAAACCAGACTGTGGGGGGGCTACTTACTCTATAAAGTAGACCTCTCCATCCTCAGTGTAGGCCATCTCCCAGTTTTCGGGCAGAGGTCCCAGTGGGTCCTCTGAGGGAGGATGGCTCAGGTGAGAGTGTGTCTGCTGTGTGCTCTCCGTGGTGGCCGTTGGTGAGGGGGTCGTCCCAGAGTAGGACGGGTCACTTCGGTGTGGGGCGAAGGGGCGGACTGAGTGGTGAATATCGTCTAATTCACTAGAGTCTCCTTAAGGATTTGGGAGAGAAACAATGGAGTGTGTAAAGATTTGCCACAACAACCTGAGCAATCTTTTATAATCCCACAATAAGCAGAAAAGAAACGAAGCAATCTGGTGTTTTTTTCACAGAATTCGGTCTGGACTCATACATACATTCAGTCACCACTCCAGAGTGGGCAGCTCACACCTAGAAGTGTGACCTTTGAAGTGCAATCACCCGACTTCCTTTTATCTCTTTTTCACACCAGACTGGCACCTCGCAGCTCACACGGCCACAGACGGCCAATAAACAACTTTTGCTCCCACCATTTGCAGACATACGGAGGAAACAGCCTACTGACCCAGTATTAGAGGAGGAGGCGCACAGTGATGTCAGTCCACTGATCGTTGCCAGGTGGTCCTTACACTCCTGTTGCAGCCAGGTGGCACTGTGTTACATGTCTGGCTATACAGTAGGAATCCAGGCAGCTGGAGCCAACCTCAGAAGCCATTTACTCCCCAATCAAAGGAGCGCTTGTGTTTTTTTTTTAGATCCTCACCACACCAAAGACTTCTCTCCTCCCTGCTACGTGCTCTTTAAATCCCTTTTTCTCAGACTTTAGCATTTTAAGCTTACATTCCTCCACTGCCTCAACTCTCCCCCCTCCTCGCTTGCCCACTCTCCCCCAGCCATACCTCTCTTCTCGTTTAATAATCTGCTACCTCAACTCTCGCTGCATGGACAGCAGCGATCATGTCCACCCCAAAACACACACACACACACACAAACTCCTGACCATCCTCAAACATTCAACATGTTCAGAACAGCAAAACCAGGAAGTTGAAGGGTACTTTGATCCAGACATTGGTAAGAGGGGCCTGATCGATCGATGAATGGCACCCCAACAGTTGGTCATAACGACCCCTTTAGTATTTAAATGATCCATTCTTAGCATTTTGCTTGACGTGCTCACTAAACACTAAAAAAACCAAACAGCATGTCCTCAGAGGTTATTAACTCTCTGTGTCCGAGTATTATTATTAATCATCCAAAACCAAAAAAGTTCTGAATGGTTGCTTCCATCATCGCCCATGTGCAACAGTTGCACTGTTCTCTGACTCTCTTGAAGTTCTTTCCTAAAGCTCCCGTCGCTCACACCTACCTGTAAAGCTACTGTTCATGTCAGGGAGGTCCTCGTCGTCCTCCTGCTGCGACTCTCCAGGTCCTATTCCAGCATTTTGCATGTCATTGTAGGACTTGCTGCGTCGAGGAGTGGAGTGCTGCGAGCCCGGCAGGCTACCGCTGAGCCCGTCCGGCAATGGGGCATCACCACTGCCGCCACTACTGCTGATCACTTTCCCACCGGGGGGCTGCACCGGTGGCCGGGGTGTCCCATAATAGTTACCTAGGTAACAAAGAAGGGGGGGAGGGGTCAGAGAAAGAAGTGCTTTTTGGTAGAGGGGGGGAGTTTGAGAGGAGGGGTGGTCAGAAAGTTTTGTCTGTGCTGAGGAGGGTTTTTTCCCCTCCCTTGTATGCAAATCAAGAAGCTGGCTTTGTGTGGGACATATCTATTTTTTTTGTTGTTTTCTGATTCAAATGAGCGTGAATGCTGTTCACGCTATTTTTTTCCAAGTTAGTGGGAGTTTTATTGCATCATCAGCAATCACTTAATGAACAAGTTAACAGTTTTATTGTCTGGGCATCAATGTAGTGCCAGCAGCACCTTTTTAGCAACGGTGACAATCTGACAAAAAAGAAAGAAGCCGAGCAATTTAAAGTCTAGATGGTCAAATTTCAAAAAACCCCCCCAAAAAACAAAAAACCAAATCCACTGGAAGCCTCACAGGCTGGCGGCCATCACAGAAAAAGCATATGTGTGATTGTTGACAGACAATGGCTGTTGTGTTTCACTGGGACAGTTCCAGTAGACTCCCGTTCAATTTGGAGGAGCCCTGAATAATGTAAAACATATGAGCTCTGCCATCTTGGACCTGTGACCATTTGGACAGAGCAGAGCTGAACACTGAGTTTTTATTCAAACACTCACCAGCTGATTAACAAGCGAGGCACCACTGGCTCAAGTAAACATGAATATGAGGATTTAGTGTGTTAATGGGGACCTAAAGTGTTTCACATGGTCTATCCAGCAGATACAACAACATGAAGCACGCAAATGTGCATTCTGTGAAAAAATGCTGTAAGAGAGCAGTACCTACTTAAGGAACACAAAAGCGAACAAAACACTGCCAGGACTCTGCCACAGAAAAGACCTAATCAAGACAAATAGCCTCCATTTTACCTGGATTGCACATAAAAGTAGGAGTCTTGCAACTTGTTAAAAAAAAAAAAAGAAATAAACCCTATCTTGATTTTTCTTTTAAGATGTCAGAACTCTCCTTCTAAGCCTGCACACTCTACAACCAAAAATATTTCCACTGAGGTACAAACCGCTGGTTATGTTCAAGAACAAGGCAACCAGACTGGAATTTCATCACTATGGTAGACGAGTGTGGGAGAGTATAATCATGATCCATAGCAGAACATGGCTGAGGCAGTGTTACAGAATGAGTTTCCATTCCAGGCAGGACAAGCCCATCAACTTCACCTCTGCCTGCATGTTTTTACAAACCCTTCAGCTCGTAAGTATGCTCACTTCTACATGCTGACACTTTATTTACTGAAACCAGCTGGAAATAAACTGCATTTACATGAAGGAGCAACATGGAAATAAGGAGGAAACTCGCAATTAGGATACTGGATTGAGTACACCAAACATTTCCATCCATTTGGCTAATTTACCTTCATACGTTCCAATCTCTAATAGGGTTCCACTCTTTTCCAACTTGAAGAAGTCGTCCACCGAGAGAAAATTGTAGTCTATGCCCGGAACTTCTCCTTCACGTGGGGCACGGGTTGTACCTGGAAATGAGTGGACAGGATAACAGTTAGCATGCACTGCTGTATTAAAGACAGGAAAAGCTGGTTGAAGCTGTTGTGCAACAGTTGTACCAATTTAACCATCGCATGTCTGGGGGATGGGCCAGTCACAGGATGACAGACCTTGTGGTTCAGGCTGCCACTGTAAAGCAAGACAGCTTCCCACCGTTCTCCCAATAAATAAACTTCCAAACCAGACACTTATCCAAACCAAACACACATCCTCACTGAAGCCTCTCAAGCAAAGCAGCCCATTCCCATCCATGACTATTCAACACCATAACGACCTTGGGGAGTCCTTAGCCAGCCCATCCATTCAGCCAGTTCACTTCCAACACAGAAGTCCCCATTGATTGGCTCCATTTATACACTGCTGCTCTTGAAAAAGCCAAATAGGAAGTGGAATTGTGACCAGTGTTTCAAAAAGGATAGAAGGGCAGAGTCTTGGCTAAGACTCAGGGATGAGACACAGTCAATGCTATGGGTCTGATTAACTCTACCCCCTCCCCACAAAGCTTCATTGACCAAGCTGTAAAACAAAGATACAGAGTGGAACCATACTGAGACACTTGCGCCAAGAACCCAGCCTCAGTTTTGACAGCGATTTTAAAATGCAAAATGAAAATTAATAGAGAAAATAAAAAGTTTAGCATAAACCAGTGTCTGGCATGTACGAGGATGCGAGGGTGGGTGCACATCAAACATAGGTTGATATAACAGCTTCATCACCTTAGCTGTCGCGGGTGGGTGGAAATTGTAAAAAAAAATTAGGCAAATAAATCTCCATCATTAGCATTTCAAGAGGATAATCCAAAAAAAAAGGAAACAAGTGTCAAGCTGTTGGCAGTCATACAGGCCTGTAGTGTGGAGTGCTGGGGAGCATCTAGTTCTGCATTAGAACGTTTTACAATCGACTCTAAATATACAAAGAACTGTTACTGTAGAGCAGGCGCTAAGAAATAATCTGAAATTTACAGGACGTTTACAGTTCCTCTGACACTGGCATGATGATAATGATGATGATGATGATGATGATGATGATGATGATGATGATGATGATGACAGTCATCTGTCATGATGAGTTGACCGCTAAATGCTATTTTATGCAAAATGGTAACCAGAGGGCCTCATGACCAAAAAAATAATATTTCCAGCCAAACACATTAGTATCTATAGACAGCCAAACACTGGAAATGGTGCACTGATCTGGCTTTGAAAGAGAAACAGCTCATAAAAACAATAATAAAACATCAGGGGGAAAAAAAGATCAGCGCCAGTAAGCCAGTGAAATTATGATGAGTGTTTCGGAAGAGAGGGTTAAGTGTGAGGCAAGGACAGAGGACATCCTGACCGCATCTCCTGTCCTTGAAAATGACTGATTTAGTGAAAATTGTGACTGTTGGGCAGATGCGGCCCCTGTTTTTCATTTTGCCACTGCTGCTGTTGTAAATGAGGAGCCCTAAAAGAAAAAAATGCAAACCACAGTTTATACAATTAAAGTATTTGTCTGACAAAAAAACAGATGATATAACTAAGCAAAACTGAGCCAATATGATCAGCCATAACCACAGAGCAGGAGTTATCAATTATAAGTCACTCCAAGTAAAAAGTCCAAAACAAAGTTGAGTTTCTGTCTTATAGCCTTCTCCTACAGTATGTCCACATTTTTAACAAGGATATGTTGAACTGAGTGCACAATTAACTTTACTATATATGAAAGCTGCCCAGGCAAATAAATGTAAGGTCTCACAGCTACACTTCAAGTAAATAAAGGTACTACTTGGGAACTGGTAATATCGTATAAAAGTTGTTTTATACTGGTTTGCACAGTATACAAACAATTCTATTGAATCATTTGAGTGGAGTTATTGCCGTTTTAACTGTAGTAGCAGCTCCGATTGCCTATAGCTGCAAACACCAGAAAAAGGCTCCATTAAATTTATTCACGTAGATTTAGCAGAGACTGGTCACAGGTCCAGACAAAACTATCACTTGGTCCAGATCTGGACCCATTTTGTGATGCCTGCCATAGAGGGTCAGGGCTCCATACCTTTGATACATTTAAAATATATACATGTAGGTCACAGTTTTCTATTAAAATGAGTAACAAATTAATTCAAACTTCCTCAGTTTGAAAAATTTGAAAGAAAAAGAATAATTTTTACATAAATCAAAATTCAAATTCTGAGCAAAAAGCCAACAACTTTGGCATCACGGTGACCTTGTTGCAGGTGCGCTCCTGCCACACCATCTCTTGGCACTGAGCAGAGCAGCAACAGAGCATCAACTTGCCCCACGATGTCTTTCAAACCACAATCAATACATGAGAGCAACCCACCGCCGCCATCTCTGTGACCTTGGCTCACGTTTGTCTGAGCCGTCAATCCGCTTATGGGATCGATTACAAATCGTAATCTGTCATTTCGACTCGATGGGTTTAGCTTTGCCCAAGGTTAGATCTCTGCGTTCACCACTTGTAAAGGTTTAACCTTGACCAAAAATGAACCCTTAACAAGTAATGTTAACATAACGTGAACTTGCTACACACCCTTGATGTATGGAACCTTCTTAATGTCTTCTGCCTTTAAGCACTACACTACTTGGCAGACAAATCCAAGCAAGTCATCTATATTTAATTAATGGCAGACTATTTTCAGGGCGCATGTGCCCTTGTAGTGGCAGGACGGATTCAGGGATGTTGGCGTGAAGGCAGAGGATGACGCCAAGATGAACATAAACGCATGATAACAAACGCTAAAAATGGCGACATTGTTTGCTGAGGCATGAAATATGATGAAACATGTTCCACTAATTGACTGAGACAGAGGTAAATTAAGATCTCGTTGCAGGAGGACAGGGAACGGGGAGGAAAGTAAGTGTGAGTTTATGTGACAGACGGGAATATGTGAAATTAAAAGGCAACCGGCGCTGTTTTTGCTCAATGGCATCAAAACAACAGCCTGAAAGCGAGCCATACAGAGGCGCAGGGACGCAACTCGGCTCCTAAAAATAACCATGTGTGAAAAGTCTGTTTGTTTTTCATACGCTTCCACTTCCCCAGAGCCACACAGCACTGCAGGTCCATACGTCCCCCAGGCCTGTCCTTGCATTTTAGCCATGACCTACATTTGATCCCTTCCTCGAGGACACGGTTGGGCTCCACTTGGGTGACGCTGGGTTGGTGGCCCAAAGCCAGGGTGTCTTCTCCAACTTCTCCGCCGGTTTCGGTCTGAAGATTTGCCATTGGGCTTACCGCCTCTGACACGCCATCGTCTTGTCTGAACCTCACCGATTTCTTGATTTTAAAAGCGGCCAGAGACCCAGACTCCACCACTTCCCTCATGTTTGTTCCTGGTTTCTTCCTCTTTTTGCGGACTCTAAAACAGGAGCAGAGCTTCAGAGAAAAAAGGCTGTACATGCTGGTCCTTCCCGTTCAGACAGCAAGGCAAACAAGTCAGAAAAGCCTTTAGTGTCACCGTTGGAAAAGTAATGAACAGATCCAGCTACATTTATCCATTTTTACACATTTCCTCTTAGATTGGCAAAAAGGGAAAACGCAGACTTGGTTGTTTTCTTTCATTGTTTATCCAGTCCATCGCTTCAGTAGCAAAGAAGAGCCCTCGGAGGCATAGTGGTGAAGCTACACGACAGGTAATAAGACAGGAAGAAACATTTTCCTTGCTTGCGCCTGAGAAGGTGACCCGGTCTGTAACCAAGAACTCCGAAGACCTGCGTTGTGTGCCTAAATGGCTCCACCCAGCTTTGACTTGCTCCAACACAGCGAGCAGCCAAAAAAAAAAAAAAATGTGTACAAGACAGATATGCTGCTAGTCCATGGAGATTACGGAGACGAGGCCCCAGAGGGTGTTTACAGTAACAGCAACGCCACACTGGTGACTCGCCACTTTGCCTGAAATATGAAATGTTCATCAGCAAAACACAATTAAAAAATCTAATCCATCGCTGTGTCACATCTGATGACATAACATCAACAGATGAGGATGATAAAGTGGGTCCCTGGGGTTGATGCAGATGCATATCTAAATAGTCACACACATTCTGCAATTGTGAGAAAGCAGTAGCTATTTCTGTCCATGGTATTAACACACCAAGGTTAGCATTTCTCACAAAATGTAATGTTCTAGCAGGTGTAAAGTACAGGTCTGATACTATTAGCTTGTTTATTTAGTACTTATTTATTAGAAGACGGCAAATGATGATCAGACTTGTTAATCTGGCTCTTAGGAAAACAGAGATAACATGTGACCCAAAGCGTACAAAAACACTCCTGTTTAGAAAAAGAAACTAAAAAAAAAGGTTGAATAATAAATCCATAAACTTAAAATATCTGCATTCAGTCAGTTACACAACTGCAATGCAGCTCAGAAGACTTTGCAAAATCAATAATCTCGGATCTAAATTCCCTAATTTTAAAGAAAAAAGAAAAAGAAATTGTGTTTCTATATTAAAGGTAAATATTAACCTTACTTATTTGGTTGAAAAGTCAATCAAATCAAAGTTAATCCTATTCAATTGTGAGGTCATATTGGGGTTGTTCCTGACAAATTACTTATTACATAACAAATCTACTTCCAACTGTCTGACCTTTACAGTCACGTAAAAACATCTACAGATACACAGACTGATGAGGGAGAAATTAAACAAGTGGGCCACCGCAACCGGCAAGGATTCATAGACACTGCCTTTACAGGCAGCTACTCTCCGTCCACCAGCAGAGGACCTATTTGACAACATGATGGTTCAATGCACGCACGTCCTATCAAAACAGCTTTGTAACATTAGAAAGTATTCATACCGGACTGACGAGGTCTCCTGCACCAGGCTTGCATAAAATTAACTAATTAAACGCAAATATTTACAGCATTGAAAGGTAACATACACCTTATAATATGATGTGAATGCATGTAGGCGCAGTGTTATACAGGTATACATGGGGAGAAGATGATGGGATCCTATCACAGATATTCGTTTTGGGATTTTCCTCCTAAAAGCATGCAAATTAGCCAAGAAGACACAGGCTCAGCAGGTTAAGCTAACCTTGACTCGCATCAGTGACACTTCCAAACCTCAAAAGGAAAACCACCTGACACGTGTACTGCAAAGACGCCACAAGGAGACCTTTCCTTTGGAACAACATCGTTAAATGTGAAAATGGAGACAACAGTATGGAAAGAATGAGGAGGACACAAAGGTGCAATGCAACGTTCCCTTTTACTGTACTTTTACTGTACGGCTGTTTTAAAAATGAGTGACTCAGCATAGATCAAGCGATTTCTATGCACAGGCCCAAGTTAATGTCAAATTATGATACGAAATTAAACGTGACGATCTTCAATCAAAGGCAGGTCCTGCTGTGGATTGAATCAGCCTGCACAATGTTTCCAAGGGTCCAACCACTTGGTAAAACATATTCCATGTGCGCTGTTATTCTATATTTACAACACAAGCAGATTAGATTTCTTAAATTGTTGCTGCAGAAGTTAGAACAGAAGCTGATCTTAGATGTCCAGCATGCTAAGCTAACTCTGACATCCATCAGGCTGGTTTTTGGGGCATCATTTTGTTCACGTATGAAGAAACACAGGGCAGAACAGCAGAACCAAAACAGACCCACCCGCCATCCTCGCCACTGTCGGACTGCCAATCTTTTTTGGTTGAAAAATATGCGCATGCACACGCACTCATACACACACACACAC
This sequence comes from Tetraodon nigroviridis, assembly GCA_000180735.1. Taxonomy (NCBI): domain Eukaryota; kingdom Metazoa; phylum Chordata; class Actinopteri; order Tetraodontiformes; family Tetraodontidae; genus Tetraodon; species Tetraodon nigroviridis. The sequence continues at coordinate 689,687 of CAAE01014674.1, read as the reverse complement.
AAACAATGCAGGAGGGGGTGGCAAGCTGAGTGGGGCTTGTCAGCTCAGCAGGGGGATGGAGCCATCTGTCTCAGTAAAGGGTTAATCCATCCAAAAGCACAGGCCACAGATTCCAGTATTTTCCAACATATTTCAGTCCTCAAATTTCAAGCAACACTCAGCTCCTTTTATTTTTTTTCCTCGTTTTGGTTTTGAAGGGAGGGGTTGTTGTGTGTACCATGCAGGCTATCACGCAGCCCAGTGCTTTCAACGTGATTCCTGAACCCCCAAAGAGCTCAACAGTTCTCCGCGCACGGCGCTGCCACACACTGGAACGGCGGTGAGGGATGCTGTCTGTTCCCAGGGCTGGTTATGGATGCCTCAGCTCTGAGCTGGAGAGGCTTGGTGAGGGTAATGGGGGAAAGAGGGGGTTAACCGCCGTTTGGCTGGGAAAAGGCAGTGAAGAGCCGACGCATGCATCCATGCATCCCTGCACGCACGCAAACACACAAAAACACACACACACGCATGCATGCAGACAAACACACTACACAGATCAAAACAGGCCTTTCTGTGTACCGGTGATGGGTATGATGCTTTTTCCCCCCCATAAATGCTTTCAGTTAGAAACAGACAGAGGGGACAGGAGACATTAGAATCAGACACAATAAACCTGAAGGGCTAGTAGAGCGGTGTGAAGCTAAATCAACCAGACCCCCCCCCCCCCTAACACACACAAACACACACACACACACACACACACACACACACACACATGCAGCCAGCCATATGTCTTTCTATTCAAGGAAGCAGAAAAAGGCACCACAGGCTCTTATGCTACCTACAGCAACATGATAACAGAGAAGAGCTCTTAGAAGGATAGGTGGAAAAGGAGGGGGCTTTAACGGGGGCATCCAGGCACGGGAGAAAGGGAGGAACAGACAGAAAGGAAGAGGGGACATGGTAAGCTAGCCATGCCTCTCTACAAACCTCCTGTTACAGACGGACAGACAGACAGAGGTAATGGCTTCCAATGTGATAAAGCAAGTCAACAGATCGCACATTGGAACACACACGCTGTACAAACACACACCAGCTGGGTGACAGTCTGCACACACACACAGCCGTCAGAGCAGGCGAGAGAAAAGCGCAGGCAGACACAGGCGTACCTGAGTCAGACACAGACATACACACAGCTTCCGTTTGACCACAACACATCAGCCTCCATTACTGCCAGCGAGCTGCCTCTGTCTCCCCTTGCTCTGCTCCTGATGCCTTCCGCCTGGTGCACAGCCATCCTCGCCGCCTGCCTCTCCATCTCCCTCCTTCCCAACCCCCAATCATTAAACCACGGCACTCCTCGGCCCTTTCTTGGAAGGAAACACACACACACACACAAAAAAAATACCTCAGTTAGGCAGTCAGAGACGGAGGCTCTGCTCCAGCCCCTCCGGTCCCCAGAAACCAACACCGGGAGGATAAATCCAATAAGGTGTGGATGAGTAGGGGGGAACAGTGCAGATTCACATTTCCCTTCTTCCTACCCTCCCCTTCCTGCTGTCTTATGTCTGTCCTCTGTCCAGCTTTGGCTTTGTGATGCTAAGCTAATGGGAGCCAGGCTAAGCAGCATCCACACACTGGGTTATAATGCGCTTCGTCATCATACCCACACACACCAATGTAAAGCCTCTCTCTCTCTTTCTCTGTCTCTCTGGGATCCCATCTCCAGTCTCGCAGGCACCCACATGCACCCGCCCACCTCCCTCCCCTCTGTCGCTCTCATTCCTTTCTTTTATATTGCTTCTTCTTGTATAGTCTCTTTTCCTGAGGAAAACCCATCAGCTCTTTCCCTCTCAAAGCCACTTTGGTGAAAAAAAAAATATATAAAAATGCTCTGGTAATTTATCACAAATATTAGAAACCAGCAGATGGACAGAACAGGAGTTGGGGGAGGAAGTCTGGTGTGGCGATAGTCTGAAATATGGACTGACAGAAAAAAAAGGACAACAAAAATAAACAGTGAAAAAACTGATTCATGTGCAAGGATCTGAAATGTACTGAAAACCCAATTGGAATTTCTTCACCAACAATTTATCTTGTGGTCTAAATAGTTCCGTTAGGCTAAAACTGTGGAATGTTGTCGCTCAATCCACCTAAAATCTGCTTTATGTCCCTTCAAGTCTTTGATAGGACTCAAAACTGCAATTTCTTCCTGTATGTTCCTGAAAACTGTCCCCGCTGAATCGCACAACTAAATTAAACAACAATGACAAGTTGAGGGGAAACTTTTGGGGAAGCCAACGATCAGTTGGATCAGCCATTAACTGACTGCTCGTGGGTCAAAAAAAGGGTGAAAAATATCCCCACATCTAAATAAATTCACGAACATCCTCTGTGTAATCTGTGTATGCCGATGATACCTGGAGTTCACCTCTGGATTGGTTTTTGTTTTCCTTTTCTTGATGTGCCACCTTCTACCTTTCAGGAATCCCAGCATGTGTGGGAGAATTCCTTTTGTTCAGGTTACAGCTTGGAAAAAAAATACAGCCGAGTCTTGTGGAAACGTAATTTTTTTTTTTTTTGTCATCATTCAACCTTAAAAATTTTGAACGATAAAATTTCAAGGGCAGCTGAAGAGCCAATCTGAGTTGCTCTGCCGCTGCTGGTTAGCCTAACCTGTTTGCTTTTCATGTGCACATGTTCTGTGTTATGCTAACTCAGAAGCTAAAGCCAGCATTGGTCAGAGGGCGTGTGCATTTGCGTCTCGATCCACATTCCCACCCCCAGCTCTCCTGCACCCATCCCCCGTTCTCTCTCCTTGCTCACACCCAAACTCCACCCCGCCCCCATCCCCACCCCCATCCCCGCGGCTCTAGCCTCTGAGCTGTCCTCTTAGCCTATATGTGGGTCGTCCAATCATTCGCGCCGCCAGTCCAGCAATTCACCACACACAGACGTGACGACCAGGCTTGGCAGACCTTCCTCATTTGGGGGGCAAACGCCAGGTCATCGGCATCACGACAGCAGTGGAAAAAAAAGCTACTCGCCCCGAGGCAGGAGCGACAAGATCCCCCTTATCCAGACTTTGTAGAGGGGAGGGGGGCAGCAGACTTGTGAGGACAAGAGGCGATGGTCTCATGAGTTAAGGTTGGGTGCTGGTGGGGGTGGGTGTGATGGGAGGTTGCTGAACACACGAGTGGGACGTGTGGGGTGACCACAAGGGAGGCCGACGGACAGCTGGGGCAGATGCGGCAGGGCAAAAGTCCCACTGTCAACTTTTAACAAAGTGTCCAAGAACAACCGCTGTAGCCGAAAAATGCCTGAATCAGTCACACGAGTGTGGAGTCAGCTAGGTCAGTTCCAAATGAAAGGAAACGTCATCAATCAAAAATGCTTTCAGCAATATGACCACGTCTATATGCCTGAGAGAAGTTTCACCCATGGTTGTTTTTGTAGCAGTTTACAACACACCAACCCACTTTCGGTTTGACTGCGCTGCTCTGCTCCATGTGCACGCAGAAGCTCCGCGCTAAGTCGTCACCTGATGCCGTGACACAGGCGCCTTGAGTTGACTCAAATTAGGTTAAAAAAAACATATAAACGGAGCAGCAATTTAAAAAAGTGTTTAGGTGAAGAATGACAGTAGCGCGACGACTCACAAGGCACGGCGTGGCGGTAGAGGTTGTCTCGGATGGTCTGCTGGAGCTCGTGATCAGGTGAGGATTTCTGGAAGCGCTGGCTCAGGTAATGCTTCAGGTCCTTGTTCAGCTTACTACCTGTCAGAGTGGACACGAGAAAGAACGCGTGTTATTAAGCTTCAAAATGGTCAAATGCTAATCTGCACCCGACGGCACAGTGTGACTCTGACAAATCAAAGTTTATCCCATAACAACAGTTTGGCTAGCTGCTGTGTGCATAGCTGTGAATTATACTCTTGCCATTGTCGCTCAGAGGGGTAGCTGGCTACAGGCTCTCTTTCTCCAACCAACCAGGGTTAGCCAAAACCAGGGCTGTTAGCACTCGGCTAGAACTGTGAATCAGCCCTCCCACCGCTACGCCATCTGGACGTTAGACACATATTAGACGACTGAAGGCCTGCGCGGCTGGCAAATGTCTGCATGTGTGTACTTACTGCTGAATGTGTGTGTGTGTGTGCCTGTGTGAGGTTATTAGAGCAAATTTCCACATTACAGGAGGAACTATGTGTACAAACACGGACCAAACAATATGACAACATAACAGAGGGAATGTCCCACAAACTGGAATTTACTTCCTGAATAGGATTTTTTGGTAACTTTAATAAAATATCTGCTTTGGGCAACAACAAACATGACACAGTGCGATAGTCAATATTAGCGCCTGTCCTATTATTTAATGTCCATACATATATCTCCTGTCTTTGTGCGGCTGCTGAAACCATTTTTAGTTGTCCTGGGCAAACAACCAGCCATAAAAGGCCCTGGATTCTGTTTCCATGGAAACTGTGTTTATGTGTGTGCCTCCATGTGTATGTGTGTGTTCAATAAGATGAGTGATATCGTACGCGCACTACAGAAGATGTTTTTGCGCCATTTATGAATCACAATAGGCAGCTGACAAAAATGACACCAGTGCAAGTGAATTAGAGCTTCTGAACCTGCCGCAGGTGTGACGGACGGGCCAAGTGGACCAAGAAAAAAAAAAATATTTCCCCTCTGTACACTCAGTGCAGACATGACCAAAAAGTCTGAGTTGGTTCCTGTATGTAGCCATCTCTGCTTCATCCCATCCCACCCGAGAGCGAGTCAGTGGTAAACACGGACTTATGGTGACGGGTCCGCTTCAGAGTCCACCTTTTCAAACCGGGGACATCGATTGTTACTGGGAGGGGATCGTGGAAGTCCCACTGCGGTTTTCAACTGTGAGTGACTCTCTGCAGGTGATCACAGTGGCGCTGACGCATGCAAAGTAGGGCAATGTTGCTGCCTGGTAAACCTGCGCCTACGCCCTGCACCGGCATTAAAGCACAGGGAACGTAGAACATTTCAACAATTCTTCCACTTCCTTCATCACAACCAACCCAACTGGCCTTCAGGAGTTTCCTACCTGCCACTCTGGGTAAATAATGATATTTCCTGTGTCAGGTCAAAGACCCCTGATTTCCTGTGCTATTTAAAAACAGCTGACTCCTCCTAAACTGCTCTTCCTGAGTGCGACTGTGCGGAATCCAGACTTTTGGTTGGCGCCAAAAACTGGAAACAGGTGCAGATATTTTTTCACGAGCTAGTTTTATTTCAGTGCTCGTCTAGTTTTATTTACGTATACGCGTCTCATTTTTATCCAAAAGCCTTTAAGGCAGCTTCCTGAAACCCCAAAGAGATCCTCCATGTAAACAGATAATCAGAGGAGACGTATCCTTCAACGACACACCTGGTAAAGATTTTCCATAAGCCCCTTAAACAGGCGAGATGCTCAGAGACGCACGATCCTGGTCAGAAAGGAGCAGCCATCCGCTCCGATCAGCCAGCCTGCTCAGATCTGCCGGGGCCAGATGTGGCACCAGCCTGCACCTCCGCTGACGGGACACATCTGCATTCACAGCATGGAAACTAGAGTCTGACGTCACGGACGCTCAGTTCTGTTCACGGAGGTAAAGGACGGGTCTGTGGAAACAGCAGTCGGGCTGTTGATCCATTCCGTTTTTGGATTAAGTCTGGAAATGAATAAGTTCTGTTGAAAAATAGCCGAGGGCGTCACTTAAAGACCTGCACAAAGGCCAGATTGTACACGTTCTTCCTCTAAATTGCATTTCCTGAAACCAGAGTTGTAAGAACGACATGCGGTCACAGGAGCAAAACTAATTTGTTCTAATTTTGCTGTTTATCATTTCAATTAATATGTGTTTTTACTTGAATAAACACGCTCTGCTCATCTGCTGTACAAAAGGTTACAACTTGTGAGTCTGTCGGTGCATTTATTTGCACATCATTTCAGGCTGCAGAAGGTAACCTCATGACCAACATTCTCTTTTAATGCGCCTGTTTACTTCAGGTCACCTGCGAGGACAAAGGGTCTGCAGAACTTGGTGAACTGGTCATGGCGCGACGTTGCACGATTGCGCTGGGTAGTTCTCGGCTTTCCTCTCAGTGGCAGCGCAGTGAGAAAGCAGAAAAGCCAGTCATATGCCGTAACACCAGCCTGTTTTATGCTTAGCCAAGCCCGATTTGGCAGAGCCGCTGTCTTTGGCTGCTTATTGTATCCTTGCACGCTGCAACACGCAGCCTGGCAAAGATGCTAATAAACATTTCCCTCTTTTTCTTTCCAACTGGGTTTTTAACAGAGACAGACATATTTTTTGGGGGGTTACAATTGTTCAATTTAGTTTTTCTATGTGGAGACAAACATTAAAATATATTCAGACGTAGCGGCTGTCTGAGGTCTAAATAATCTAGGTCTAAATAATCAACTGTTAAGTGAGCAGTCCATCCCGGGCTCTAATTAATCAGTTAATCGGGGCTAATCACCATTTAATTGGCTCTACAGCAGCAGCTATTTACTGTACAGTTAACATTTTCATCCATTACAGCTTAACCATATGTCACAGTGATTACAAGCACGTGGAGGGAAGTCAAAGGGTGACCAGTCCAGCCCCAGACCAGACTGGAGGTCTTGGTCTCCACCCAGGACCACAGCCCGAAGACCAGCCCAGGTTCCGGGCTGGAGAAAAAAATATATGGTTCACAAACAGACATAAAACCAGTAAAAAAGTGGTGGAGAATACCAGTATTTCTTATTTGTGTGAGTGTGTGTGTGTGTGTGTGTGTCTTCAAGCTCAACACTACCCCCCTATGTTCTCGTTAGATGCAACTTGCACACCAATGGGAGGGCTCCGTATCCATGGCAACAGCTGCCAGATGAGACTGTGGCAAAGGTGCTGATGGAGAGAGCCAGCCAGAGTCTGCTGCCCCCATCTGGATTAACATCTTATTACAAAAACAAAGGACGAGTCCTCCTTGAAATATGGTGAAACTGCTGCACTTTAGATTAGATTAGAGGCCATAATGGTTTGACCACGAAAGTGTCATCAGGAAAAAAAAAATTTTAGGGTGACTGATTTTCAATCTATTATTTAGAAATGTAGCTAAAAGGCTGTTTTGAAAAATGCACATGGATTTCATATCATTACAGCCAACCTCAGGAGTTATTTTGGTGGTAAAGACACAGAAACTGGTGGAACAAGCGACAGATGCTGGTGCAGCCCAGCACATCATCACCCCGCTTCTCTCTGAATCACAACTGGAAAAGAAAGGTCTGGTTTAAAGACGTGCGCCGGGGCTGCTCGCCTGTTTACTACACTCCAGATTGCTTTCATTGATTGGCGTCGTCTGCGCGGGGAAAAGAGATCCCCAGAGGTTTTGTTTTTGGCACGCAGCGTGTCCAAGGGCCTCAGCTGAGGCATCAGTTTTAATACTGCGGCCTGACAGTGAAGGAAGAGGAGCGGCGAGCGCGTGGTGCGCGTCTGCATGTGTGGGGTGGATGGGCGATGGAGTTGTAAAGCCTCACTATTTACACAACACAAGCACCTGTCCAACTTGACAAACGCCAGCCTCCCTCTGGCCAAGGACTCCGCAGCATCAGACGCTCAAGGGGCACCAGCTAGATTGATGCAGGAGTTCTACACGCCGCACGTGTCGCTGGGATGGAAACAGATGTGATTAAAAGAATCCATCAATCATTTACATGCAGCCCAGATCAATGGATCCTGTGGACCGGAGTACACGATTGATGTAAACACATCAAGCCCAAAGCATCGGAGCAAATTAAAAGTAAGATATCGATGGCTGAGTTGAACATCTCCATCCTCCAAAACCCCAACTCCCTCGTGCTGAGCTCGGATAACGACACCGGGGCACCTCTTGTTGGCATTTGCAGCCCAGCGAGAGTGATATCCTTCCCGTAACAGGCTAGCTGATTAGCTCGGAGATTTAAAACAGGTCCCTAGGCTGAGAGGACAGATCAGCACTTTTTATCTACTTAACATCTGCAGGAGAATAATGAGAAAAAAGAAGGGCTGACTGGACCGCAGGATGTGTAAAGAGGTGATGTGTTTATGGTCAGAAGATGGCGGAGCCCTCAGGTTACAGTTTACAGGATGTCGCTACGCTCCTCGGTGTTGTGTGTCAGCAGAAAAAAAGAGCTGTCAGAACGAATTCTACCGTAAATAAGGTTTCCAGGCAGCCTGCCTCAATAAAAAAAAAAGGGCTGAATGGTAAAATGCATTTACAATACGACGCGTTTCTCAAACTGAGCCAGCGGACTGTGTGATTTAAATACCACATACAGAAAGTTAATAAAGGTAAACAAGAACTCCTTGAAAAGTTCAAATTGAAAACAACATGACAACACAATATTATTCAGCCCAGACTAGAACAGTAACACAGCAGGTTTTCAGCTACAAATCAGCCAAAAGTGCCGCCAACACTATGAACACATGACAATATTTGCAGCTTTATTAGGTCTTCACACTGGTAAGATGAATTACCATAATATCATCTGTCGTCTCCCCACCCCGACTCAATTTCACAGCGAGATAAATGAGCGACTGCTGGGGTGTAATCAGAGGCAGCGTGCTGTCACCCCGGGCCCACTGTGGGTGAGCAGAACACTGACAGACCAACCACTGGCTGTAGCCAGGGAGAGGGGCCAGCAGAAGGCCACCCTGGGGAAGCCGAATAGCACGAACAACACAGGAAAAAAGGGACAGATGACGTCAGAAGTGGTGCTGCTCATTCTCTTGTGTGGTTGTTTTTGCTATAATGGAGACAGAGAGTGTGTGAAGCATGTGGCTATTGTCAGTTTATGATGAAAATTGAATCTTCATCACATTTTTCCTGCACTGTAATTGGCCACATGGGGAAGAGTCCAGGGTTGATACACGGCAAGATGGGCCGATCAACTCCGCCACTAGGGGGCGCGTATCGCTCATAAACGGTAAATTGGAGGGCTACTCACAGCATTTATTTTAATACTTATTGGTATTTATTGATTTGTGTTTCCTGTCACAAGTTTGGTACAGTCAAAAAAATCAGAAGACGTTTGACCACAATTGCACCCAAAAAGATCTGTATATTTTTTCTTGTATAAATGCAATAATTTGCACTTCAAGCAATATTTGTTGTTCTTTATCTTTCATCCATAGTTGTTTTATCTCCCCGTCTACTTTCTTTATTATGTAATTCTTCACTTAGCCACTCATCCACCCATTAAATTCTCATTCCTTCCTTCAGCCATGCCGTTTGAAAGACAAACATCCACCTCTTGTCATCTGCTATAATCCATCTATCCATCTCATCGTTCATCCACTCGTCTGACTCTTTCCAGCCTGGAGAGAGCATGACTGACCCACTTTCAACCCTTCTGCCTCTCGATCGCCCTGCTGACTCAAGGCATGTTCAACGTACTATGTGAACGCACAAATGCACACGCTGCTCTGCAAATCCAAACGCAAATACAAGCGCATGCTAATTTTAGCAGTGGGAAAGAGCACGCAACGACACAAACACGTGAAGACAGAGACAGAGAAAGAAAGCTGAGAAAGGACAATCCTGATGTAGAATGTAAACAGTGTTATCAGTCCTCCGCCTGGATCAGCTGTCAGCTGAAGGATCGGCCAATCGATTGGTCCCAATGTGGCCCAACAAACAAGTTAGAACAGAAAGCTCCTGACAGACTTGAGTAAAGTTTGAAAAATAACAACGAAAAACACCATTACGCAAGAATTCAAACACACACAGGAGCACACAAGCAGTGAGTATTTCAGAGTTGTGGGCTAATAGGGCAGCAGTCACTGTTGGTTAGCATCTGCGGTCGTTTCTGGGTCAGCATCAGGCAACGCTCATCCAGTAACACACAGACCCACACACACATACACACGGTACCCTGTATACCCGTGCACATTTTCAGTGGATGGTGCGTAGGTCTACGTCGGAACCTCTGTGACGCGCGTCCCAGCACCCACTCCCTGACTGAAGCTAGTAAAGATACAAAGCAGCACCAAACAGAGCGCCGGTGAGCCATGAGGGTGCTTCAGCCAGAAAACAGGCCGAGAGCGGAGCAGCCGGTGCACGAGCAGCTGTCCAACAGACTGAACCCAAGATCAGCTGACTGAAAGACCCAGCCAGTCATCGCTGTAGGCAGCTCACACTCGACAACGATGACGCGCCGCTCAGAAACGGTGCAACGCACAGACCGGCGTTATCACGGATGTTTTGTCATTCGTCAAGTCGCTGATGGGACTACACCTGTAAGCAAGGATCTGCAGATCTGTCCTGTCTGAATTCTTCTCCTCCACCACCTGCTGCTGCTCCTTTACCCAACCATAGGAGCCTGGTCCTGCTCAACAACACATGAATGAGATATTGACCGAGATTCCACAAGCAACACACACACAAACACACACTTGCTCTCACTGTTCCATTGAATGGGCAAGACCACACAAGCACTTTTTTTGCAGGTTCTGCATATCATCAGATCTTTTTCTTGGCTCCAAGTTGGTGGATCTGCTATGAAAGTTCCAAATTTCCACCATTTTCAGTAAACGCTGCATTTATTGGCCATTAGTCACTCTGAGATATGAAGAAGCTCCCAAGATGGAGCAAAGAGTTGAAAAACACCCTTCAACATTAAAAAAAAAGTGATAACTGTTAGGAAAATCTTTACAGGGGATTTTCCCTGTGAATTTTATTATGCAGCCATTCCATGTTAGCCTCTCTGATCACACATCTCTCAACTGCGGAGCCTGGCTCCGCAGCACAGCTGTGAATTTCTGCTAAAAAAATCGACAGGAAGACGTTTTAAATGTTAATTGTGACAGACTGAGTTTGCTTCGGAGCTCAGAGGATTGTAGGAGGAAAAAAATGTCAGATTTACACAGATTTATCTGGAACCAAACCCAGGAAAATTTAAAAAACATGCGGCTCTGTTTTTTACTCAACATACAGCAGAACAAATACGTTACTGCAGGTGGATGCACTCACTGCTGCCATCTAATCTCTTTTATTCCAGCTCGGTCTTTAGCTAGTTCACTTTGACCAATCAGATTATGCACAGTCTGCTCCATCTAATCTGTCTGCTTCCTATAAGCAAGCCTTTTAACCTCCATCCCATTATAACCAGTCCACTTAGCCTATGGCATGCTACAGAGCTCCACTTCAGCCTTTCTGATCCATCTAATCATTTAGCCACCATACGTTAACCATTTTATTTAGTCTTGTTCTAATTTGCTCATACATGTTTAAATCAGGCACTGTCCATTTTTACTTGAGATAAATTAAAGGCCCTGGAATGTTTGGGAGGAAAAAGTCATCAATTAATAAAAAACAATCAATAAAGCCAACTACAGTCCAGCGTGCAAAGTATTTAGCCGGTGATTAGATTTAGATGTTTGTTTACCGAAGCTGCATTGATTTTTGGTCAAATGAGGTTTCGTGTCCTCGTTTTAGCATCAACAGGCCAGCCCCTCAACAGATCTGCTCGTGGTGACGCCACCGGAAAGACGAAAAAAAAAGTCCAACTCTGAAAGCGCTTATTTTTCAGTCTGGCTGATTCAGCTTTTTATTCATTCATTCATTCATTCATTCATTCCTTGTTCATGATCTTGCCAGTGAACACCAGCTTTATTATGAGAAGAAGACAGAAAATGTTTGTTCTGGAAGAAGCATGAGAAAAGTGCAGCCGGTGGGAAACAATCTGAGGAAGGAGAAGAAGAGATGCTGAGAGGATATGAGTCAGGCAGAGGATGAAAAAGTAAAGAATGTCAGGAAGGATGAGGGAGGAGATCCCTCTCCTCCTTCACCATCCTGCACGTCCACCTGCAGCCTGCAACGGGCAGATCAAAGATAAGAGAAAGAAAACAGGAGATCCATCCGTCTGCAAATGAGATCTTTGCTGTGCACCACAGAGGCAAAAGGAAGTGAAGGACAGGAATGGACAACAAAGACAAGTGTCCCTCCTGGGTCTCTCTCCATTACTGAGATTACACCGCCTCCTCCATCAGATCCACGCTGGGTACCCATGCTCAAAAGCAACTTTATTAGGCACTTATCAAACTTTATAGAGGAAAAAAGAAAAACCCTTGTGTTTGAGGTGAAACAGCAAGATCTTTCTGAAAATTTCCTGAAGCCGTTTTCTTTTATGCGGTAACATTATTTCACCCAAGAGTGAATCGGGAGAAATTTAATTGCCCATTTGAATGCAAATGAGCTTCGATCACCCCTGTACAGGAGTGAATGCAGCGAGTTGCAGACTCCTAATCCCCGAAGTTCTTCTCGTGTTTTCATTCACGTGTTCCTGATCACGCTGGCTGTCTGATAGTTCTCTGCAACAGCAGCATCTTTTTTTACAATAAATTCACTCTAAAACAGCTACAGAGGCCAACAGCACGAGCACTACACACATTTAGTGGCACCTTAATGCAGTCAGATGTGTGACCGATGCGTGTGTGTGGACCAGCAGAGCGCAGAAAGATTCCGGCCATCGGGACCGACTCCTCGGTGACCCGTCACTCCTCTCATAATGAGCAACGACAGCACCGTTTGGCAGCGGTAGTGAGAATGTGGGACCGCTGAGATACAGGCATGAAGGCGGCGGTGACGCGCCAGTGTAATATCAAGTCTGAGGATGGCGATTATCCCGACTGGCTCGACAATGATGCTTACACGAGTGGTTCTAAGGTACACCCTGCGTGCCCTCAAATCTGTGGCAAGTGTGTGTGTGCATGTGTTCAGTTATACATGATGAACTTCTAGATGAACAAAGACAAAAGCACTATGAGTCAGCTTGATAGGGGCAGACAGAGTGATGGCCGTGCACTGTTGGACCAAACTACAACAAATAGTCACCTGTAAGAGCCCCAAAACCAAAAATACCCCCACCCTCCAACTGTTCTCACCTAAACCACCAGAGGTTTCTACAAAAGAGTCAAAATTGGACATATTACCAACTTCTGAAGGTCGTGTTGGCTCTAGTCTTTAGGCTGCTTTTTATATTGTTTGTGTTAGCTGCTAACTGGTTCAGACCAGAGTCCTCCTAAAAAGATTAACGAAAAGAATTTGCATCTTTGAACTGAGCCCTGTTACGTAAATTCTTTGGAAAAGACACTAGTGTGCACAGCCCAAGGTCTAAGCATGTGGCGTTATTATAGATTTGTAATATATGTTGACATCATGTTAATGAGTAAAGGTAAAGGCCATTATTGTCATCATGCAGTGACATCAACAACGATTACAGTACATTCAGATAAATGCATTTTCTTTCTTGGCCTTCAGCACAAACCCACACCAATGTTGTTATTTAAACTGCAGCCAAAGAAATAAAACCCTGGGGTTTGGCTAGTTCCCTCAAAGCTCCATTAAGACAAACTGCATCGTTAAACTGTGAGTCAGCACTCGGTGCTGGACACATTAGGCGATCCGCATTGTACTTGGCTAGCATATCTGTGCTAACATAAGCTATCGCTATAGCTTGTTGAGGGTAAAAGGTCATAGTAAATCATAGATCAGTGTTAAATTCTACTGTGTGATGCAAGCTGTTAATCTTTACCCAGCAGTCAAATAATCAAATGGTGGAAAAACACCTGGATACCCTGGGCTACTTCATTAGCATCCTTAGCTCCCTATCAGTTTAATCATGTCCTATTATTTTTCCAAGCATAAAAAAGTCTAACGAGGTAAATGGTAGCCTAAATGCAATAACACAGACAGTAACTCCGTCCAAGATCTCCTAATAACCTTGTTTTGATTGGACCCTTTAATGAAGAGGCTGAATTAGTTTTATAGTCAGTCTAGAGTCTCACATAGTTTATCTTTGCTGAACACAGAATCCTGTACACCAGCTGTCAAGCTCATCCGTCTGCCGGGGACATTCCCAACATTCCAACAAGGCGGCTCTTGACCTGGTCTTGACCATCTCTGTTCTGCTGATTTTTCATCACGCTGACCTCCCAAAGCAGCTTTTGATTAACAAGTATTTAAATTTACGTTCACAGGTAAAAGTCGGAATCAGGTGAGTTAGCATAAATATGGAAAAAAAAAAAAAAAAAGACTTCCAGGTATCTGGGGCTACTTCTGAGCGTCAAAGTCTCATAGTAAAGCTTTGTTCTGATTGCTGGCTAAACAGCTGCGCAGACAGGATACTGGTGACAGGATACTGGTGACAGGATACTGGTGACGAGAGCAGGTTCAGATGATGAGTTGTGTTTGTTCCTCTAGCTGAACTACAGACACACCCACATGTAGAACCCCTAACATCCCTCCCTGCCTCTACGGTGGTTGGGAACCCAGCACTCAGAGTCGAGGAAGGACGCTGTGGACTTGCACGTTGAATTTTCGTAAGCTCTCAGTCATGAGTGCCTGTAACCATAACAACAAACCAAGAAAAGCGACAGTACTTCAGTGGTTCATTAGCATCAATCCTCTGACTTTGGAATCCATCTTTTCAACAGTCTCTTTTTGTGCTATACATGATGACACCAGAAGAACGGCACTGGGGTGGCAGCAGGGACTGTCTGGTGTTGCAGAGTTCTCTCCACACTGGAAGGTGGAAACCTACTCCTGACCTCAGCATGACTAAACGGCCTGAGCCGCTGCCAGCGCTGCAGCAAAAGCGCACTGGGAATAACAAGGCATGCGCTTGCAATGACACACTCCACAAAAAGAATGCAGGAGAGCACAGCGAGGCAAAAGGGCACAGTGTGTGTGTGTGTGTGTGCGCGTGTGTGTTCTTTTGGGCCTTCACAGTTCAGATGGCTGCTCTCCGTAATTTGAATTTAAGCCGACAGGAACGCCATGGCGACATGTCAGCGAGCTTTTTCTCGACGGGCCCCACACACATTTTTCCACGCTGCGCCTTTGATGCGGTCCAAGCAGACAGAAGCGCCACATGTTGTTGCGGATGCAAGACCACTGGGGACAAAACAGCTGCGCAAACTTGCTTCCCCCCTCCCCATCATTTCTGCCCGGCTGCAAAGCAAGACTGTTTTAATCAGCCTTCTCCATGACTTTAGGCAGCTTATTCTTTTCTCTTTTTTTTCTTTGTAGCATAATAGCTGCGTTTAGGTCAGATTTCTCTTGTTGGCTCAACAGGTTTATGGCGACTAAACCTGCTTGAGACACTTGCTGTGAGCTGGGAGTGTGCACCAGCATGTTGACACATAAACAGAGGGGGCCATTTGTCTCTGTCTGACCAGTGAGGGTCACATGTTTGATCCTATCGTTACCTTCAGAAGATACCGTCAAAGGACCAGAACAACGGGAACATGTCAAAAGGACAGGAACATGTTGTTCCTTTAACAAAATGTAAGTGGTGGCTGACTAACAGATAAAAAGGATCTGGATCTGCAACAAATAGACAACGAAGAGAGAGAAGATAGTGCGAACAGAAAACTGAAGTTGTCCAAAACTGCCTCTGTGTGCGAATGATGACATCAGACCACCCACAATGCACCTCAACAGGTCCAACCACATACGGAGGTTTCAGTCTACATGCCTCAATTTAGAACCATGCTTCTTTTTCCCCTCTTCGGCTTCCTGGATCTGTCAAAGTAGACCCTACTGGCCTCTTTACATCAAAGCGGAGCTCATCTAATTGGAAAGCCTCAGGTCAGGCCTGTCCTCTCTGATGAAAACAGAAACCATATTCAAACTCTTTATTTAGGTTATTTGGGTATGGCCTGTAAACACATCTGTATTTTCTTGTGTCGGGGCGAAACCCATATTTGTCAGAATCCGTCATACCAGATACCAGAGAACAATTTCACAATATCAGTCAGCAAAAACTAGAGCAGATGTCTCCCAATAAATCTAATAGAATGTTTTTGCTCTAAATATCACACATTTCTGTACCAGAAATATGTACAAAATCAAAGAATGATGAGAAAATCCATCCAGAAAAACAGTCCATCAGTTCATCTCAGTCTTTTGTGGTGGGGGGGTTGTCAGGGTTAAAAGGTGCCAGATCGCTGTAAAAGTGTGAATTATTCATCCAATTCACTGCAGGTTGCCAGGAGTTCTGGCAGGGTGACTTTTACAGTGACTCTGCCTTCTCAGGTGCGACACGAGCCCAGCCGAAATATTAAAAAGTCACTTTTGTCGTAAAAGAGAATTCAGCCCAGCAAATACAGCGAGCTCGCAAACGGAGCGGCTGTCGTTTTCCTGGCTGATGCTGGGCAGGACCGGGGGTCCTGGTCCCTGGGGGAGGAATGCACGGCATATGGTTGTGATTAAACCAGGGGTAGCAGGGCTCGTCGTTTACATTAGCGGCGGGCCGGAGGGGCTGCGGAGCGTTATGTAGGGCCATGCCAGCCGCAGCTGCTCGGTCTGCTGTGCCTCAAAGTTTACAGAAAGAAAAAGAAGAAAAAAGTTGAGATAAGAAGTTGCAGAAATGGATTTATCCATTGGTAAAGAAAAGCTCTATGAGTGTATCCAAATATAGAGTCTCAGTTTTTCTATTACCGGATCTGACCGTTCATGGTCCACTTGGTGCACGTGAAAAAGGTGGGACACTGTGTCAACACAGCCACCGTTAGTGTGGAAAAGCAAAATATCCGGGCACCCAGGAGCCTGGATCCGGAGAGGACACTGACCCAGGGCAGGGGCAAATACGTGACAGGTTTAGGATCCTCCTCCAGGGGTGGGAAAAGATGGAGGACTCTGACGCCATTAGGCCAACTCCACCACCATTTGATCTAAAAAAAAATTCTTCCTAATGCGAGCTCGGGGAAAAAAACAGTGGAAGACAGGAGAAAAAGGAGGAGAGTGAAAGGGAGTAGGGTGGGTGAGCAACAGACAAGAGAACGGATTCCAGTCTGAACACTGGAATGAATCTCAGGGGAGGGGAGGAGTCGCTAAAAAAGTTTCACAAATGTACTCGTAGGGGCTTCCAGCGTTCTGTAAGTCTGAGTCCACGCTCCAGAGCTGTTGGATCTTTTTTATTCTTTTTTTAACAGATATCGTTTTGTTTTCAGTCTCAAAACGACCATAAAAAAGCATGAAATGAAAAAGTTGAAATGAAAGCCAAAAGAGATGCCTAGGAGCAGCAAGAATAATCAGCATCATTTAGATTTCTCATCTCCTTAAAAATCAAACATCTGTCTCAAGGTTATAATCTAATAATTGTGCAATAAATAGACTATAAAGTGAGGTTAAGAGTCTTTTTGGACTCGTGTTCAGACCACGAGTCAGTCTGACTTAAAGGTCCTGTTATGTGGCTGAAATTTGCTACAAGTCAGGAAAAGGCCAGATGAGAACATACACGTACACAAAATCACCCTAAAATAACAGATTTTTTTCTTCTCTTTGTTTGCTCCAATTCATCACAGTGGGGGACAGATGGGAAATGTGTAGCAGGTGTGTGCGAGTGTAGGTTGAGCCACACTTGGACCGATTCCTTGCATAACAGTTGGAGAACGCTCATGAAGTAGCACGGCGCTCTGACCGATCGGCTGTCAACGTTTATTTTTCTGAATATTGTTTACTTTACTGAAGAAACGTTGCTTTATATATACTCTTGCGTTCCCAACAGTGCAAGCGCCAATCGTCCATTAGCTTAGGAATAAAATAAAGATCATGCATTAGCTATAGCAACGTGAGACTAGAAGACCTGTTGATGAGGGATGACATTTCAGTGTTTGAAGTGGGGGGGGGGGGGAACTGCATTGTTTGACCTTACCCATGGCTCCCAATGATGAGGGCAGCGGTTAAAAGCTGTATTTAGACCACATGCAAACATGTTCCGTGGTTTGTGCAGGAGCGGGCGTGCACACGGACACACATGACCTTCGGTCAACAGCCCAGAGACTCGGAGAACAAAGCAACACATTTTCCCTCTGCTCTGTTTTTACAATGAGGACTAAAGGTATGACATCATTTGTTTGAAAACTACTTTTAAATATTTTACAAGTATTTTACTGTGGAAATGTTGGTTCCATCAGCTCGTATTTCTCTGCCGCACTGCCAAGCCTAGAGGAAAATTGGGGTTCAATTAACTCGTGCACCTACTGCCTCCTTTACAATGAACCATTATGTTCATCACAATAGATCCCTTCTTTAGATGGCTCCCATATTGTTATTATCAACTAAATAATCACAAAAAAACCCTTTTTTTAACTTGTTTTTCATTCAAGTCCGATTTAATTCCTGCTTTCCTTTTCTGCCAATAAATCTGCAGCTGATTATCAGTTACCATCAGCTGTCAGCCTTGGTCCTGATTGAGAAGGTCCAACAACAACTACTGAAACTGGGTTCCTGAGTGGATTCGGCTCCGTCCAAATGGAGACAACGGAGCAGTTGTACCTTGCTGTGTGAGTACAGACAGACTGCATTCCTGCCGTCTCTCTAAACAAAGTTATCTGCCCTCAACATCATGAGACTAAGAGCTTCTCCTCTCCCAACTGTTTATCTGGTGCTTTCCACAAAAGAGAGAGAAAGAGAAAGAGAAAGAGAGAGGGAGCTGGATAGAAAGAGAGTCAATCTGTCGGGTTTTTTCTTAGAATTAGCCACCAAGCAAGTGCCTGACGATGACCAGTGTGTCTTCAGATTTACGACTCCATTGCCATGGCGACCAAAAGGTCAAATCAGACGTCGTGTTTGCACTCGCCACTTAAAAGAGGGGCTGAGGGTCCACTTCACCGTGACATTTAACCGAGCTACTAAAAAAAAAAGAAAAAAGGGCATCTTATGAATCCCGCATTAACACGGGCAACTAGGTAAGAATCCCTCAATTGCGCCTGTGTGGGCTGAAGCGACCTCTGGGGCAGGGCGGAGGCGTGGTTGCGGGTCCAGGATTTCTTCATCCCTGCCCTGTGACATCAGCGACAGCCAGAACAGGTGCAACAGAGATATGCTGCAGTTTCACACAAACCGGTCCGACTGGATCACTGGTAGGAGCGCACCTACACCCACACCCACACCCACACACACACACACACAGGAAGGAACAAAGTTTCATTCAAACAGGGATTTGTATTAAAAATGCATAATTTATCCAGATTGATGATACTTCTGGCGTTAGGGAACCAGCTTCAAATGGACTGATCTCGAAGCAGAACGCCTCACAAGCACTCCTGTCATCAGCGTGACTACAGAACAGTCATATTGTGATGATAACAGCCAGAGTCGGACCGGGTGCACAGGATTCCAACCATTCCTAAAGGACAGAGAACAGGCTCTGGTCCCGCTGGCACTGATAAATACGAACTTGGTGGAAGCCAGGGTGGAGTTTTCACACTGCCTGTTACTATTTCACTCTATTTAAAAAAGGAAACGGAAAGGGCGGAGAATGTAGCAGGGTTTAAATTTGAAAGCTGGACAATGATTGTGTAACATGGGGATAAAATAGTCATGCGTATGGTCTTTAGTACAGAATGTACCTAAAGTTGGGTGGTATCGCTGAAACTGCAACTCTTAAAGTTTGTGGATCAAAATAGGTTTAAATTTGAACTGGTCCAGAATAAGTAAAAGTGGAATCTTGGGGAAGTAAGCTAACTGCACCTTGTTGTCTTCAACAAACCAACCGTATTGGTGCCGGCTAGGTTTTGATGGCTCCAAAAAGACTTGTATGAACGTAAACCCTGGAAGCGACTGCGTCAATGTTGGCCCCGCGCAGGAAATGTCAGGGGTACCTCTCAAGGCGAGCAAAAACAAAGGGCGTGGCGGACAAAAGGAAGCGCAAAGACTGGGGAAGTGACACGCAGGAAACGACTTGGAAGGGCGAGGCAGAGATAGAGAAAACAGATCTGAAGGGGAGCCGACAACAATGACAACAAACTCACTTACAGAAAAAAAAAAAAAAAACAGCAAACACAAACTCGGTAGCGGGGCTCAGTAACGTATAACAACAGTGAAAATTACTTTTCTTATCACAGCCGTTCCCACTCTGGCTTCCCAGCTGTTTTCAGTGATAACATTGTTCCAGAGTGTGTGGTGCTTTTCCTTGACAATCTCAGGTCGAGCGCAATTCAACGCTTGTAACAAACGGCCTTTGTAGAAAAACGAGAGCTGAGCTGTATTTGTCCACAGTGACTCAGCGAGCATCCGGGCTACCGTGTGGTTCCCAATGTCCCGTTATCGGCCCCTTTACATCAGGAAGCATAGAAATCAAATACCTCTGAAAAGAAACAGTCTGCCTGCGAGTGCCCAGATCCCTTTAGAGCCCCTGAGGGAAATTAGATTTCTTGTCTAATTTATGAGCTCACAAGCTCAGTGAAGCCCCGGGTCACGAAGGGACATCTGAGCCGAGCTGCAATCTTCTGCCAATTTGCAGCAACGAGCCTTAAAGAACACGGGCGGTTTGTGACGCGTCTCCCGCAGTACGGCGCAATACATACATCAGCGTGACGCCAAGTGTCATTTCGGAACTGCAACAAAAGCAGCCAGGAGATGCTTTTATACTAATATGACGGGCAAAGACATAACTCCACAAACAGACAAACGAGAGCTGTTCTGCAGTCTTCTCACGCTCGGTGCACCAGCAAGCGTGGCTGCTTTATTCCGACCGTGTAACCATATAAACTTATCCAATCTGATCATAAACCATCTTTCCAGAACCGAGATTAATCCATAAGACCAAAAAGAAGAGAGGAGGAAGCAAAGTGCAGCAACATTGGCTGCAGCGTGACCCCGGCGGGGCCGGTAAAATAACCGTCGGTGATACACAGCAGGCACCTGAGAGACCTGGTGCTAATCTGGGATAGCTGCAGCTATGTAAACACAGCATTCCTGAATAGTGCCGAGGACAGGAAAACTGCCGTGCGTGTTTATCAGGATCAGAAATAGTCTGTAGGCCTGCAGCCGTGGCAATACGCGAGATTATTTCCATAACGCATATCTAACGAAAGCTGTGGCTGACCCACACCGTGCCTTTGGTCACGTGACCCTTTATCGGCCGGCCTCAACACAAACACACAAGGGTTAAAGATCCTCAGCGAAGCACGTGATATCAAACACAAAAGATGAGCAGTGTTTGCCATTACCGAGGCGACGGCGGTGGGATTATTTCCCCCGACACTCCCTCTGAATAACATTAATGAGCTCATTATTGCTACTGATGCTATGATCGTCGGGTACGCCCGTGTTGGGTTTTGTATCACGAAATACCCATTTGGGTTCCAGTTAGCGCTGACATTTGGATTAAAAAAAAAAAATTGCCACTTTTTGATGTAGGCGGCATCCTTTTTTTTGTAGGAGATAATGAGCAAATGCGAAAGGAAGGTCAGCTCGGCCGTAGCGTTAGTGTGACCCAGGCGGGTTAACAACTGTAAAAGCGTCTGACGCCAACCGCTCTATGATCAATCTGAGCAGCCTCGAAGCAACTTTCACTCTTGGTCAGTCCCAGCCGGGCAGATCGGCCAAGATGTTTGTCTCATCGCACCAGTTTTGCTCTTCTTCATGAGAAGCTGTGGCAGACTCGTCACAAGAGGGAACATGAATGCTGCCGACCTTTTAATTAAGACTCTCTTTCGTGTCCGTGCTAGTTAGTCTCTGTCTGTCCAATTAGGAATTTTCTTCTGAGTCAAACTAGCTGGACTACAATGTCTGTTTCCTTCAAATGAGTCAAAGTTAATTAACTTTGTGAAATCTAATGAAATTCTAGCCTTTTTTTTCAATAATAATCATCTATCTCACTCCTCCTTGACAGTGAGTAGCTCCCACATAAAGCCTTCCCCGATGCCTGGCCACCCGGAGTCATCCATTACTGCAGTGATTTGACCTGTTGAATGACTCTTTTCATTGGAAGCCTTAAGCCAGAAAAAAAAAAGAACAAGAGTGGGAGATTCCCACAATTCCTATATTCAGACATCAGCCAGTGTTGCGAGAACAATCCAAGACCTGAATGGAGAAGAAATGAAGGGACAAAAATGGGACAAACAGAGCAAGAAGAGAGGAGGAGGAGGAGGAGAAATGAGGGTGTGTCGTTCAGCAGGCTATTGTGGTGCTGCAGGAGGACCCTGGGTGTTTGTCTACATGTGTTCTTCCATAAAGTCCATAAATGAGAGGATCGGCTCAAAACCTGTGGGTATTCCCTTCCTTTGTCTGCATGTCCACATGAATGTGCATGAGCTTCCCAAACGGCCTGAAAACGGCCCTACCCAACTACTTACATAATGAGTTAGATCTTTTTAATCGGCCTGGACAACCTGCAGTAAAAAAGTAACTTAGATGTTTGCAGGTTTCAGTAGCCCAGCCTGATTCCAGCTGAGGGATTATGCTAACCAAGCAGTCAGAGTGACAGAGGCAGAAAAAGCAGAGGCCTTTCCAGTGGATTTGTCAGCTCATGCGACACCTCAGCTAGGCTAACAGGTACACATAATCAGACGAACCCGTGTTAAAGACTGGAGCTCGGAGGCTGGGCGTGATCCCCGGCACTCACACGGAGCTCAGCCTTTCACGGTCCGACAGGCTGGAGGGGAATAAGGGCGGAGAACAAGGGCCCGAAAGCAGCCATCACACGGGAGGAGAGAGAGCCAGCATGCTTTCTTTCCTTCCCGGTATGACTAATCCCACAATCATCTATTAGTTTGCTGTTACCGTCCTCTGATAGCGCACGTCAGGCGTGACGGTTCCCATTCACAGTCAAGACAACACACTGTGGCAGCAGCGTGGAAAAGACATTTGTGCTCCAGAGAAACGTGCACGTGTAAATACTCGGCATCTCTGTAGCAGGATTAGAAAAATGGTAGCATTAGTGAGTCAGGAAATCCCAGTCTATTTAGTCGCTGACCAACCACCGTATTTTAATACCCCGCCTAAGCCGAACACCGGCGCACATCCACGCACGTTCGGCTCAAGGATGTTTATACTGCACATGTGAGCCTGATCGCAGACACACACATATAAACACACACACCCACAAATTAATTCCAGAGCTCTTTCCTGAAGGGGAGGCTCGCCTTCATCCCGGCTGCTGTCAATATAAAGGTGGAGGAGTGCAGAAGAAAGGAGGGGGGGGGTGTCCGTCTTCCTGCTGGGAGAGAGGAAATAAACACTTCCACATGCAATCGCTGCCAGGAACGCTCGCGAGCATACCCCACAGAAGAAACTCAATGAAATGGAAGTGCTGTAAATCTGAGCAGACGGGCCGTCGTTAGCGCACATCGCCGGACGAAAGGGGGGAATACTTTCTGATGCAAGAAATGTACAGTGAGTTAAGACCTCGTCCATCATACTAGGCCTACAGCATAAAGAGTACACTCAACACACACTGTCCAGTTAGGGTTGGATTTATCGTGTGTGTGTGTGTGTGTGTGGGTGGGTGTCCTGTCTCAGAGAAACACAAACACACGCACACACAGGCACACACAATCCAGGGAAACAGGATTCAGACAAAATGTTTATTTAACAATCACAGTCTAAATATAGACGCCTGTGATCCATATCCTTCCGCCAACACGGTAAATAAAGTAGAGCAACACATACTGAAGATGCAGGAAATCGGCCTGATTACTCAAACCTCAGACATACGTGTATGTGTGTGTGTGTGTGGTACACCAGAATAAGCACGACATGTTAATCTGCTCTCAATCTGAACCACGCTATCCAAAGGCGGTCTTACCCAGCGATGGTGCGTTTATGGAGCAGTGGGTCATCCTCCTGTGAAGATTAGCCATCAAGATCCCATTTGTGTTTGCAAACACTATGGACTTAGATATATCTCTATCTCCCTTGTCCCCACCCCCATTCAACCCTTCTCCTCTGGGTACCCAGCAGGATCAGGAGAGGGTCAGCGACTGCTTGTAACACATCTGAAATTACATAATCTAGTCCTTTTCCCACAGCTTTAGCCAGATCAATGCGCAGCGAAGGCCTGTTTGTGACGTGGACGCTGCTGCGGTTTCACAGGGTGTGTGAGCTGCCCTGAATGTACGAGTGGAGGTGGGTTTTTTTCCACCAATACTTAAAGCAAACAGTACAGTTTCTGACAACTCTGAGATCACGGATCAGTGCAAGAACGTGACATAGCCTCTTTTAGGACCAAAATGATAAAACAAGTCAGCAAATAGGATGCTATTTCAACAGAGATACAATGTATTTTAGGAAATATCTAGCCAAGCAGCATGTGGTAATTTTTTTCTTTGCCAAAATTTGTGCTCGACCACAGGTCGATGAAACGCGCCATATTTTTTTTATTTTTCCAGTTAACTTATCGAGCTTCAGACAGCAAGTCCAACACCTCGCTTGATTAACAGGAGAAAACGGCACATGCTCGGATTAAAATTAGGTCATTTGGATGTTACAGATGGCTGTCCTTGCAGAGCATATTTTCCCAATTAAGGCTGATTAGGGAGGGAAATTCCCAGACAGTATGAATTATTAAAAACTCATAATGGAGCCTGATCATGTGACTCACAATGACTGCATCGCCCAACCTCTGCACGAGGTCATGGAGACACCCGATTGCTGTGAAGCACGATTAGTTTTTCATTAAAATGTTTAAAAAATGTCATTTTATTTAAAGGAATTTGAAAAATTCGATCACTCGACACCTACAGGACTGAAGTTTTTGAGTCACAAACAGCAGATGGTGAGCAACACATGTAGGCCCCTCCCCACCTGTACTGTACTAAACAATGTTCAACTCACTAACCTGAGCAAAAAAACAAAAACAAACGAAAAAAAAACATAAAGAAACTTTATATTTTTATCGGCTTAACAATAAATATGGATTTTAAGGAAGCAGCATCATCTTTGTAAAATGGGTATCTGGGAGTGGGAGGGAGGGAGGGAGACTGGCCATCCAGCGATATTGTCACGCAATCTTATTTCAGGCACAAAATACTCCAAGAATGAAGAATGCAGCTAGCTGATGAATGCCACAAGTCATCCCACATGCCAAAAGTGGCAGCTGCTAACTCCAAACAGGCCTGACACGTCCCCTTCCGTTTGCAGGTTAATGAAAATGTGAAACCGTCCTTGAACAGTCCCCCCACTGCAGTGTGGCTCTTTCTGCAGGACATCCGTGCAGGCCGGGCTGGCTCCGAGCATCCCTCCTGCAGTCTGTTTTGCCGTTCTGGAAGCCTGTGAGGGCGGCTCAGTGTCAGGCTGCACTAGCGCTGCTGAGTCAAGCTGACCGTGAACCGGCCAGACCGGCTGCACTGGCCTGATGCTCCCATTCACGGCGCTGCTGGAGGAGGGTTGCCAGCCTGGGCTGACGGGGCTTTCAACAGATACTGTTCAACGTGGAAAAACAGCCAAAGCCAAGCTGGATAGTTTAAAGTTCATCCTATCACAAAACGTGCCTGTCACATAGGGTTTAAGAGATATTTTAAAATACCATTTGAGAAATAAAAGAGGGGAATAGGAATAAGGTTTGCCTGTGTGTTTTTTTTTTTTTTTTAAATCTACAAGTTATAAATGTGTTAAATTAAAAAAGCACAACTTCTGGCACACCGCTGGGCTAAAACGCATGGTTTTAATGCCGAATGCAAGAGTATTTCAATATGTTCTGATAAACACATCAACTCATTTTAAAGTGTCTTTTTACCTGCAAAGAAAGGAGTTTTAATATAAGACAAGAAACAATCGCAGGGAATTTGGCGTGCGCCGCCCCCAGCCCTTACCTTGTCTGACAGTTTTCAACCTGACGGGACCTTTGCAGTTCTTAATCAGTGTTTGTATGTCGTACAGGGGTAATCCGGAGATGGACAGGTTCTCCACCTCCAGGAGAAGTTCTCCTTCATTCAACTTTCCACTTTTGTAAGCCACCATATCCTCGTTTACATGTCCGATGTAGGCGAACTCTCCATTCTCTGCGCCGCCGCGCAGTGGTACGTTCAGGTCCCCGCGGGCATCTCTGCACACCGAGCACTCGTTCACTCGGGAGGTCCAGTGGTTTTTCTTTGCGGCGGGTTTAGACATCGCGAACACGTCCGGGTCCGACGCTCCAACGGTCGGACTCGCCACAGGGGTAAGAAACAGTCAGAGCAGCGGTGCCTCAAACGAAGTCGAGTGATATCCGAGCGAAGCGAAGCAAACTTTCCTCCGCTCCCACAGAAACATTAGCGCCTCTGACAGAACCGTCCCAGCGCGCTCACCCGGGCTGGCAAATCAAGCCATTCCCGTCGGCTCCCAGGTCACTCCTTACTGTGTAAACACGGTTTTCATTTCCCCAACACTTTAATCCTTCTTCAACGTGGTCATGTCACAAACGCGGCACCCACTCCGTCTCCTGTGCACTTTTGTAAATCCTTGAAAAGTCACGTCAAAAGGGTCTTCCACCTGTCCGCCAGGTAAGCGCGACAGTTCTTTTCTCTTTAGGTGCAAGCGCTAAGTTTGCCGGCGTGTGCGCCGTCCTGGGACTGTTTGGCGAGACGCTGGGCTGCCGTGGAGTTGGCGGAGTCCCACTGAGCTCCGCGGTGGCGCTGGGAATGTGTTGCTGTTCCTGCTGCCTTCAAGTACCATCGGACACCTCACTCCGATTCCAATTACGTCCCATCCGCGACGCGGACGCGACCTACATTGTTGCAGTTTGCTCAGTATCTCCTATTGTATTGATAAAATTTGTTTTTGACAAGATGATCGTGCACATAAAAGTTGAAATGCAGCTTGTTAATGCCATGTGTCCACATTTTTATTTCCCGGTACGTTACAAAGCTCCACTGTTTGTAGTACAATTAGCCGTCTCGTGTCACGTTTGAGTAAATTAATGGCATTACAAAAAGTATGTGAGTAAACACAACCTTTAGTTTCTGCAATCCATCGTGCGAAAATGTAATTGAGGTTGGTTTTACATTTGAATGTACAATTTGGGCTTGGTGTTGAGTGGGAACAGCTGGAATTCCGCGAGGCGCAGCCACCAGGAAGCACTTAAAGGCAGCGGCAGCATTCCTAACTGCGCATGCGCACTGCTCAGAGCCGGCTTCACTAAATCTGAAAGCTGTTTTATCAGAAATATATAGATTTATTTATTTTATATCTTATACATTCATTATATATTCATTATTTTAAAAAATCTGACTGCAACGACTTAGACTGTTCATTAGACACAGAAATGCCAGTAACTATTACACTGATTATCTTGGTGGTTATATATAAGAAGCAATAATTGACTCAAAGGATGACAATGTTATTCTGACTACTGTAATTTGGTGGTGACTTACTCAATGAACAGTTGGGCATGGTTGTCAGGAATCCTACATTTCAGGTTAGACTTGTGTGTGTGTGTGTAATAAAGAAAGAGAGAGAATGACAGACAGTAGCCTGTGCAAACAGAAATATCTGAAAAATGTGACGTCCTTACATCATACACACAACATAAGATTTAGAGGAGCAAGATTTCCTGAACTCCAAGTGAGAAAACTAGATATAATTATTTAAATCTGTATTTATGACAACAAACTTAGTTGACAGATGACATTTGTGGTTGTAATTCCCTTAACGTCAATGTACACTTGCAGGTGCCTCAGCCTTGTTTTGTCCTATTTGAAACCAAATTTATCATCAATTGTTGGAAAATTTAAATGCTTAATGTTTTTTAACATGTACAACAATCCCATAGAACGAGGACAATGTGCCACACAGCAGTGGTTCTGTCCGAACACTGCGAGAGAAGTGCAGATCTGCTATGAACTGATAAAGATCAGTCCAAAAAGTACTCAGAAACTACAATCACACTGTTGTGTTCAATTCAAGGTCTAATACGTTGTGACTTTGTGTTCAGATGCAGCCAGAGTGTCAATGTCACATCATGCAAAGGCTTCCTGTTACCACCACATCAGGTAACAGGACTGGAACATATTACATTCATGTTCCGCCTACAAAAGCATAAGTGCACGATAGATTGATATAAAGACTCAACAAGCATAATAGGATTAGATGAGCCTCTCATCTTGGGAACCGCAGATGAGCATCTGACGGTCTAAAAATAACAAAGAAAGTACTCCCGGTCTCATGGGAGTAAAACCGTTGGCCTGGATGAGACGGGATCGAGTGGAATTGCACTTTTAAGGGTAAGCGGTACAACTTTCATTTATCAGCTGCTCACAATTTTCCTCTGGAGGAACCCTTTGCAGTCCATTGATGAACAGTAAACTTTTACACTAGAAAATTCCTGAACCAGCATAGAATGTAAACACCATCAATTATAAGCAAAGACTCTTAATTAACGACTCAACCAACCAGCACTAAAGTTGCACTTCTGACTCCTCTGTAAAAGTATATTAGGACATTAAAGGGGAAGCAAATACCTCCATTAAATCTACCTTTCTGATTTTGTAGCAAACCACTAAAAGAAGCTTCAATCTGATGTCTGTGTGTTTCTGTGTGTGTCCCTGTGTGTCCGTGTGTGCATCGTTGTGACTTTCACTGCAAGGAGCGGGGGTCATCCTGCCAGCTTCCTATCACACAGCGCTGGCCAAATCAGCTTGACAGAGGCAGGGTCTCTGCCAAAGGGGGGCTCGTTTCCAACTTCCCCGCTGACATTAAAACCAAACTCTCATCAGATGCCACCTCAGATGGAAATCTACACAGCCAACCACAGATTCTCCAGTTAAAGAGGGGAAACGGTCTGCTCTCCCATCACTGCCTCCAGTGGCGGGACACGAGACTGGCTCGGTTACCATGGACTATTTTCAGCACCATTTGCAGCCGCTGCCGCTCAGATGAGAGGCCCCAGCAGCGAACACGGAGGAGCACACCAACAACAAACCAGCTGCGCTCACATGGCTGGCTTTCTCCCTGCTGGAGACGCTTTCCCAAAGATGGCGCTGTGTATAGCTGCGAGTTGAGGCATCTAATTACGGCTTCCAGCAAAACGAGCAAATATTGGTTATTTAACCGTTTCCTAAAACGCTGTGAGGCTTCAAGTGCCTCTGGTGTCAAACACTTTGGGATCCTCTCATGCGTGCTGCAGGCCTCACATGAAAGTCTCACGTGCATCGTTGGAAGTCATTAACACCACGGGAGCCTTTTACGCCAAAGGACCGTTTGAGCGTCACGGCGAACTGTTACTCCCCTGATGGCTCAAAAGAATCTTTTGCGTGAGTCAGATCTGCTGACGGATGTGCGCTCAACACTGGCTGTAAATGAGGAAGGCCATTTTTCTGCTTTTAGATGTCTCTTTAATCTACTTTACCCCCAGGACCTGATAATACCTCATTCATCATAATATCCACACACCAGAGTGAGGAACAGAGAGAGAGAGAGAGAGTAAAGGGAGGGGGAAAAAACACGAATGAAATCCTTCTTTTAACTAAAGCAGAGCGGAGCTCAGCCTGGCCCTGACAGATTAAGGATGAATAGTTCAGGCACGCAAAAAAAAAAAAAAAAAGGCCATCAGATTATTTGGCTGGGCCACGGCGTAACAGCTAAAGATGGAGTTGACGGAGCGCTCACCCTGACCCTGGACAGGTCACTAGTCACAGGATACACACGCGCACACACACACACACTGAAGGGCAGTTTGACACTTCCGTCAACCAGATGTTGATGGTTTTGGACTGTGGGAAAGAACCGGGACAGCCACAGTTTTATGCTAAATAGCTCCACACGTGCATCTCCCCTCCCCGTGGAGGAAAATGAGCGTCAGTCTCTGTCACCTTGCTCCACATCTCACAGGGCCACCGCCGGCTCTCGCGATGCCTTCGGATGTGTGACATCTGGGCCATCGTGTCAGACGGGCTCTGAGCTGCCCCCCGGAGCTCCTTCTGTCAGCGGGAACCCGGAGAGGATTGTCTGCTTCCTCAGACTTAAGAATCTGCCTTTCAGGCCTCGGGGAAGAGACTGAATGTGTTTTATTAAAGACTGAGAGACTGAGAGACCTTTTCTTATTTGGGTTTTAAAACTTTGTTTGTTTCTTTGCAACATGCAGACGAGAACAAGACGAGCCGACGCTAAATCCTCCCAGACGAGAAAACACAAAAACACCAAAACCACTCTCTCTCTCTCAGCCATTGTGTCCAGGTGCTCCATTGTGCGCTCGACCGCGATGGAGGAGAAAAATCCTCGCCACCCAAGCTGCTGCACAGGTCAGTGGTGGCTTTCTGGGCGACGGCGGGATGAGCTGGATTTTCAGTCCCACAGACCCATTCAGAGGAAGCAGAAGTGCTAAAAGTCTTCACCTCCCTCTGCAGGAAACAAGGCCGCTCTCTGAAAGAAGGGAGGATTACTACCCCATTAACTCAGCTGCTCCCTTTTTACTTGAGTGATTTTGAACAAAAGGTCATAAGGAAGTAATTATCATACGGGGATTTTGGGGGATTCTTGGTCAGATGTCGGATGTCGCACCTTTTTAACACCTTCGTGTCCCGTTCGAACCCGCGTGCATTTAGCCCTAAATTGTTGCTAAACTGAGGATGAATTATGTTTCCAAAAGCACCTCCCACAATAATACTTTTATTATATTTTCTTTTTTGGGCGGAGGTCTGGTCGATGTTGGGAGCGCCCGCGATCCAGGAGTGCCCTGTTGTTCCTGCGCTCCGGTTCTGCGGGTCTGGGCCGTATAAAGTTTCAGGTGCAGAGGCAGGGAACCGGTCCTGGGAGGACACGGGGCTGCGGGGAAGCGAGCAGCCAGGAAGTCCACAATAATTCAAAACAGAGCTCCAACAAAGGAGGGCCTTCAAACGTGTTGACCTACACGTATCCTTTTCCATGCATTCAGAGTGTTTTCAGAGAAAATATAGCGCCGAGGTGGGGGCGGGGTGGGGGGCACTAGCGGTTTTTGTGCGTGTTGGAATGGAAAGATCATATTAGATTTGGAAGTGTGACTATTACATGTGGCGCTGAGAGGTGGTTTGTCCTGGTTAGAGACGCGGTGTTTAGCATCTATTTCTACCGCTGGAGTCCATTAGTTTTCACTGGGATCCACTGGTGCTCATCCAGTTTGCAGCCTTTATGCCGCAAAATCTATCAGGGAAGCGGCTCAGTGATCTTGTTCCGTTGATACGGAACATCAGGTGATGGATGGTGCTTCCCTGTCCCTCAGAAGAACGTCTTGTTTTCCTCGTAAGCAGAGATATGATCCACGCCTCGCTATTCTTCAGCCGTGGCACCTTCTAGAACACGAAAAGACAAGGGAGCAGCTTTGGGTTGGTTTCAGTGTGATTGAGAGCAACCTGGAGGAGGTCGCTGAGGTCAGCTGAGCCATTATTGCCTGAAACAATCAGTCCAATAATGTATCTTTGTCTGAAAGTATTTAAGATTTGGCTGTCTGAACCTGTTTTTCTTTAAAAAACAAAAAAAAAAGGAAAAGAAAACAACTAAAATGTCTGATTCAAACTGTCCTCCCAAGGTCTCAATGAAAAGTTAGAATCATAACACACACCATGACATCATCCCTTGTTATTTGTTTTTCACTGCCTCCACCCTACCTGGTCCCTCAAGGGCGTGTGTGTGTGTGTGTGTGTGTGTGTGTGTGTGTGTGTGTGTGTGCGCGCGCGTGTGTGTGTGTGTGTGTAGGTTAAAGGGTTAAAGCTTGGTTTTAAGGGTAGGTTTTGTCTTATTTTAAGGTTAGGATGGGGTTGGGGAATTTGTTGTGTATTTTTACCTTTAAAAAACCAAATCTCAGCATCCAGATGTTGGATAAACTCGGGGTTGTGAGTCCGCTTCTGGCGGTCATCAAAGATCGTTGCCGCAGAAGTGCTGCGTCAGCAGGTCCCATTATCTGCAACACAGTTGATGCAACTAAGCAACAGGCAGCCGGAGGAGCGAGTGGAAACTCGTGAGGGACAGCGCAAATGAGGTCCCGGGGGAGTGAATTTAGAGCCGGACCGGGGTCATTTCTGCACACGTGTACCTTGCCTAGCAATTCTTCTGTGGCATGGGGAGAATTTAATTCCAGGGGTTCTCTGGTGTCTTATTTAAACAGGTAAAAAATGTAGGATGGCGCATGGCTGTGCCTCTTCATTAGCCCCAGAGGGACATGTGTTCACTGGACACGCGTGCGCCTCATCACACACACACACAGACACACACACACAGGTGTTTGGCCCCATAAGCTGAGAGGTAAGAGGATAGTTTTACACCATTTATTTATTCAACCCAACAGAGATCCAATAACTCGAAAAACAGAAAAACAGAACAGAAATTGGGATCAAACCAGAGCACCAGGAACACAGGAGGAACCATTAGAGCAGCAAAACTGTGTGTGATGAACTGGCCAACACTCTGTGTGTGTGTGTGTGTGTGTGTGTTGGACTTAATTCACACACAGTACAGAGCATTATTATCACAATAGAGACTGAGCTGGGATTTTTCCATTTGTTTGTTGGGTTCCAATAAAGAACCAAAGGTCACACAAATGATCCAGAGTCAAGTGTTATTGACAACTAATGTCTGCTTTATCTGAGAAAAGCTCATTTGAGTTTATTTTCCAATCTCTCTGGCACAGTTTGAATCAAAATCAGTTAAAAATGACAAAAAATTGATTTTTTTTTTTTTTGAAGAAAAGAAGGAACTGTCACTCAATCCAAAATGTGATTAAATGAGTTCCAATCTTTTCTCTGGATAATTCTTTAATCTAGGACTTTTTTGGCACTTTATTTTGACAGAAAATTGCCCCTTACAGCCGCAGCAGCGCTCTCTGAAGCGAAAACGTATTAGCGGATTCGTCTGCAACGACTCCGCTTGATGGAATCCTGAATGAAAAGCACATTCTCCTCTTTGTTTGCTGCCTTTTCTGATGGGATTACAGCGTGAATCAGTGGAAGAGGGATCACGGCGTATGTTTACTATAAAAGTGGATTATTAAGATTAGGTTTCTTGTGTCCACTTGGTCTCAGACGTAAAGTTTATCAACTCAGTCTTTGTGCCTTTTGATTGTCAATCCTATTAAACAAGCTGGAAACCCTAGAACCAAACAACTGAACCATATGGGAATGAGAGCATAAGAACGATCCATCAGTGTCTTTAAATATTCAGATGGAGATGCTAAAACCAAGACAGAATGGACGCTGGTCCATGGAGTTGCACATTTCAAAGTTGTCAAACTCCAGCGTGTTAGAATTGTTGCCGTTTGCATGGTCGTAGTGAAAAAACCCACGATCCACTGTAATAAGTTTGTGTAACATGGCTGCTGTGGAATCAAGGCAGCGCTTTATTAAGGGACCTGAAATGCAGCTTAAACACACAGCGGCGTGTAAAAGGAGCAGAGAGGCTCAGAGAAAAGTGGATCAGAGGTCAGAGTGAATAATCTCTTCAGATGCTGAAAAGTCTCCCTGAATTTACCGCATTAATTTATATGCAGAAACCGTCGTCGAGCCGAGCGTAAAAAGCCTGGAAAGCGCATGTGACTGCAACATTAAACCACTCTGGGACTTTATTTCACCACGTGAGAGCAGTCAAACGGGTTCTGCGGCTCAGGCGCCGGCTGGCAAAGACTCCGTCACACCATCAAGCAGATCAGCTTTCCATGTATCCGTTCATCTCGCTCTTTTTCTCTCTCCGTGCAGGTAAAAAGAAATAATCCCGGTATATCCAGTCTATTAGTCACAGAGGATTAGAGCCCTGGCAGATAGGCTCAGATTAAATGGCTGCTGTTTTATGAGGTAACGTTCAAAATACTTGGCTGAAACAGGATCTGTTTCTTCTGCAGTGGTGTTTCCTCGTTAGGGCATCGGGAAACACTCATGATAGTTATGACATTAACTCTGAATGCATCTGCTTGCAGATTTCAGGTTGATTTAGATTAGATATGATTTTGACCCCTGAAGTGACACAGCGTTCAAAACATTCAGCTGTACAACAGTCCAAGACCTCTGACAGTCCTGGATTCAGATCATAAACGGTCTCAATGGTGTAGATGAACAGGAATTGTCAGTTTTCGGGGGTCAATTGTCAGGTTTCTGGGGTCTCCTGGGTCGTCACGTTGCTGCAGGACCCTTCGTTTGCTGACGTCACCTTAGTTCATGCGGGATGAAGAGCGTGACACGTGCCCCCTCTAGTGGCCGTGGTTAGTATCACAGCACATTAGAACCATCATTAAAACGACTCCAAATGACAAATGACAGTCATGTCTTCTTCTTCCTTCCCTCCCATATG
This sequence comes from Tetraodon nigroviridis, assembly GCA_000180735.1. Classification (NCBI taxonomy): domain Eukaryota; kingdom Metazoa; phylum Chordata; class Actinopteri; order Tetraodontiformes; family Tetraodontidae; genus Tetraodon; species Tetraodon nigroviridis. Next base: position 655,707 of record CAAE01014674.1, on the reverse strand, counting down.
GGGGGGTGGGGGGGGTCAAGATCCCTCCCCCCCTTCCCCTTCTCCTCCTCCCCCTTTCTCCTCCTTCCTTTTCCTTCTCTTTTTCCTTCCCCCCCTCCCCCTTCACACCTTCCCTACACCCTCCTTCCTCCCCCCCCCCCCCGGGGGGTAAGGATGGTCAATAATGTAAGAAGTGACTTTTTAAAATGGAGGAATGAACAGAATCATTTTTAATGGAATAATGAAAAAATGATTCAAGACCCGCTTCAATTTAAACCATAACGCAAAATGTCGAAGATTTGAGTTGATGAGGTTGCTTGTGATTGCATTAAAACGAGGAAAGTTGCAACACTTGAATCTGCAATTGCACACAGACTCTAAGGCTACGCTTGAATATTTACCAGCTGTTTCAGATTAACCCTATCCCAGACTGCATGTCGACTCATTTGAAGCGCAAAATGAATCCCAACACACGCACCCTGCTGTGTTTCTGTCCCTGTTTTCCACCATTGGTGAGCTAAAAATATGGGACTCCCCCCCGACCGGTGCAACCTGGCCTGTCCCGTATTCCAGGAAATTGATGGAGGCAATTTTCTCAGGGATGAATAGTAAAATTATCATATTAATGAGTTATTATTACACAGTCAAGTACATTTGTCCCAGAAGCCCTCTTTGCTCCCTGTGGCACGACGGGAACACGTGTTGGACGTGAAATGGAACAATATACAATCATGGCAATATTACATTTAAGAAATACAGGATAAACGGGGCCGTGCAAGATTTTATCTTCAGAACTATTGACTATTATCCATTTACAAATGATGTCCTGAGTATGTTTTTAAGTATTAAACCAGTTCAGGGCTGCGTCACAATAAATTGATGCCCAACGTAGAACTGCAGTGACGAATCCAACCACTGGGTGTCGCTGCAACACCGCTATAAATCAGCTGCGGCTCCAGCTGTTGGCGTCTAACAGTGAGTTTCTCCCACAGTGCTCCTTCTTAGACGGCTCCAAAGGTCGTCGTTTGCAAGCAGAGGACGACCTGATGTAGCATTCACGCTGCTGAAAGGCAATGGTGATCTGCGACAGGCTGTGCTGTTGATCTCCATCACCGCGTTGGGGGATCTGGAGAACCCCCACAAAGGTCTCCAGTGGAACCAGAAGGGGAGAAGGCTGCCCCCGACGCCCACAGTGTCACCTCTGTGGTTTCCCTGGGAGCGGGAAAATTGACACGTTGCGGAAACAATTTGTCAGGATTTTCCCGTGGCAAAAAAAAAGTGACACCGTGTCACACGGACGCCAGATTGTATCAGCCTGGGAAGGGATGAATCAAATGTCAGAGTGACAGGGAGCATATGAGAACCCATATTTCTATTACAGGCTCCAAACACAGAACAGACGGGACATGTTGCTGCATATTTTCACTGTAATGTGGCTCCTCCTCCTCCTCGTCCTGCTGCTTCATCCTACAGAGGAGTTCAAACAGTTCAAATATTCAGACACACATCAAACACATTTTGCAACACAAAATCCATTAAAGCTCCAGAGTGAAGGACTTATATTAGCCCTAGCACGCTACATGCATGCTTCAGTTGTTTTGAGCAGGTAAATCTCTGTATAACTTCAATCTTAACCATATCTTTGAGTCCAGTCTACATCACTGGGAAAGAAAGACCGCTTGGCACGAGAGAATCCAAAGCAGGACAACGTGCAGGAGAAAGCGCTGTGAGCAGCGTCCTAGAGCGTTACGGCGGCGCTGCTGAGGGGTCCCAGGTAGGGGGTATCTGCAGATGGAGGGGCATTAGCGGAGTCAATGAGGTGTGTGCAGGGCTCCCGTCCAACAAAAGTCCCCTCCAATTGGAGAGAAAGATATTCAATCTGAAGAGATTTAGGTGGAAACTGGCGGAGGTGGTCTGGATTTATTTCAAAGGGGGCTGCTGGGCCTAAGAACTGAGCACTGCACAGTACATTCATTCATTCATTCATCTTCCTACCCGCTTCATTCCCTGTGGTGTGGCGGGAGTCTGCTGGTGTCCATCTCCAGCTCTCTTAGGGCGGAAGGCAGGGATCCACCCTGGACAGGTCACCAGTCTGTCGCAGGGCACACACACACACACCATTCACTCTCACATTCACACACTAGGGACAATTCAGAGTCTCCAATTAACCTTGCATGTTTTTGGGCTGTGGGAGGAAGCCGGAGTACCCGGTGGGAACCCACACACACGTCACACACACTCACACACACAGGGGAGAACATGCAAACTCTGCACAGAAAGGCTGGAAGCAGCTGGAAGCGAACCAACAACCTTCTTGCTGTGAGGCAACAGCGCTAACAGCGTGGCCCCTGCACAGTCCACACAGCAGTAATCATTCCTGAAGAATTCTGGGAATCGAACCCAGGAGTGGACGATGCTAACCGCCACCCCGGCCCTCAGACTGGTGCCCAGTGGCTAAAGAAGCAGATTTAAATGGTGCGGGGGGCTGACTGGTGTGGAACGGGTGGTGACAGCTGATGCCTCTATTGGTGGCTGGCGGCAGTGGACGGCGGTAACAGCGGCCTGATTACACCTGTCTCGACCAATCACTGTCCGCCGGGCGTGACAGCTCCGAGGTGAGCGGGCGGCCCAGGCGAACCTGTCAGCGCGCATTTCGGTGAAATGGATTGTTGCGATCAATGGCCAGTGGGGCCGCTGCGGTGGCTTCTCCTCGGAAGGGTGGTGGGGGGCATCGGAGGAGGGGGGGGGGCCCACCAGGACTTCTTTGATGTATCGGTGATCTATCTTTTTTCGGCGGGAGCCGCGCACCGGATCGATGCGCCGGAGGCCAGCTCATATTTCACTGAGGGTGCAGCTGGGATGGAGGATGGGGGGGGTGGTAGAGGGGAACAAGGGATGATGTCAAGGCTTGCGGGGGGGGGGTCAAGGGTCGGGAGGGTGGGAAACAGCCAAAGCTGGGAAAAGAGGGTAAAATTTCTGGAGTCAATGACGCGGCAGCGGCGGCGGCTTCGCTCGGCGCAGCCCGACAGCTTGTCGATTCAGTGAATTTATAATGAATGTTCCTCCACTCGTTCCTTTCTCTCTCACCTTTCTTTTCTCCTTCGCTCCCTGTCACTTCCCTCCCTCTCGTCACAGAACCGCGTCGCCCCGGCGTCCTGAGAGCTAAAAACAAAGAGTTGTGTGAAAGGCGCCTGCCCGCGTCTCCTCCCGGCCCTGCTGTTGCCGTGTCCTAATGATGCAAATGTTAGGCGGGCTAATGAGCAGGAGTTGTGTTTTAGCGCGCTTCCCTGACCGGCCTGTCGCATGAAAAGCGTCGCCCTGTCAGCCGCAAGATGCGTGTTCCTCACTAATAACCACCAATGCAGATGGCGTTTCCTGGAACTACAAGAAAAAGCTGTCCAAAGTAGCAACCGGAGACCTGATGTGAAGGTAATAAAAGGGAATAAATGCATCTGCAGGCAGCAAAGAATAAAAAAAAAGTGTCGGTAAACTTACTGACTCCAACTTTTACCTGAACAAATCCCACCTCCTCCCGTCCGAGTTCACGCCGGCTGTCGCCGGACTCTCATGCCTCTGGAAGGGTGTGAAAGCCCTCCATGTTAACTGTGTTATTACGCTAATCCCTGTTGGCGCTTGTGTTCCTCTCCCTTCCCCTCTTTGTGGCTTAATCCCCCACGCTTTTTGCCCTTCAGTTTTTCAAAGGCAGCCTGCGGGCTAGAATTGCCCTCTGCTGACTGGTGTCTGACAGTGAGTAAGTTCTTCTCTCGTCTCCCGCCTTTTATCTCTGAGATCATCACGCCGAGCGGGTCAAGATCAATGGTGCTCCCTGCAAATCTGCCCAGACTCCGGGTGCTTCTCATTGACCTTACGCCGGGGGTAGGTGAACACTCATCTAGATTTAAATGAATTTCAGTGGATATATTCGCCCGCCGGGGGCTCACCGGGGAGGGGGGGGCTCTTATCGAAACCCCCCCCCGACCGCGGGGGTGCACAGCAGAATCGGCTCTTTCATTTTTAAAGTTCCTGGATTGGAGGTGTAAGCGGCCTCCCCCTCCCCCAACCCCGACACCGATCTAACAGGAGGCACTGGGGGCACATTAGCGGTGCGCGAGTGTTAAACGTTAAGTCATTTTTTTATCGCCACCGAGAAAAAAAAGGGGGCAGAAACTGAGTCACCGAAGTGAAGCGGTTGGGAACAAGACCCCAATGCCTAGATCTGCTTTTATGGTTGCATTTACTTTATGATTCCGTATTTAATACAAAAGTACGAGAGCATTGGTAATTGGCGTTAAGACAACAAACATGGTGGGATGAGCAAACGGCCTCAGAGATCCAAAGAGTCCAATTCACTCTGAGCTCCTGATTTGGGACAATGAGAGTGTGAGGAGCCGAACGGCGCCGCTCCACTCCTCAGGCTCTGATACAGATCAAGACAGCACACATGGCAACCCGGTCCAGGCCCAGCTGGGGCTCGCATCTAAAAGAAACCCAGAGAGACCCGCTTCAATAAGATGGATGACAGGAACCAGGCTTCAAACCGGGCTCGCTCAGCCCCAGACACCATCGGGTCCGGCCTGAATAAAGAGGTGATGGCCCCTCGCCTGCTCTTCCCTAATAGGAGCCGCTGGCTGGCTGACAGCGGCCCATAAATAACCCAGCCGGCGCGTCCCCGGTAAAGAACACACTCACCTGAGATGCAGAGGTGAGACGCTGCAGCTGGAACACGCAGCGCAGCGGACTGTGAACAAAGGGCGCCGAGACATCATTTTACTGTTTTACTTTTACAAAGTGGGGGGAAAAAACTCCGCAGGGGTGATGGGTAACTTCTTGAATGTCCTTTTGGTCATTTTATTTGTGTTTCTTTATCAGAAGAGGAGATGTGGAAGATGTGAGGGGGCTTTCAGGCCTACAGGTGATTTTCTCAATAAAAATAATAATAAAAGTAAAGGAAATTCATTTATAATGTGTTATTTATGTAGGTTATATACACATCCACAGCTGAAATGTTTAATTGGACGCAGGTCATAGTGTGTGCTGTCACTACTGTTGTTTAAGATTTCCCAGCAAACATCAGGGTAGTAAAACCCTGATGTTCCAAAATGCAAGGAAATGGTAATTACTTGCTAGTTTTTATACTGGGCATTACTGAGCCCAAACCAAAACTTTAAAAGTTTAAGTTTAAAAGTTACGGGTGCTTTTTCTGTCTTTAACATATACATAAGGCGCACCGGTTCATAGGGCGCGGGCATGGTAAAACACACCGGTGGAACATGCATGCAAGTGTCAGCTGCGTCTTCTTCAGGGTTGCCAAAACAATGATGTTCTGCATCATGCTCATACCGGCACTAGTGTCCTTTAATATACAAGTCACGCCCTCACTTCCCCCTTTAACGTTTTCATGGTGTCCTCTGTTACGTCCGCCTTACAACAACACATTAGGCTTGCTGCACCATAGGGCGCGCCGCACATTTTGGAGAAAATTTATGACTTTTAAGTGCGCCTTATGGTCGTGAGAATACTAATAATAAATAATAGTTATTTATTCTTTTATTTTTGTGCCTTTGCACACACCTTTACACACAAAGCATAGTTGCGGTCATTAACGCAAGCAAAGAACAGTATTCAAACAGGCAAAGAACCGAATTTACGCACGGACCTCTGACGTCATGTCTACGTCATGACGCAATGCGGAAATAGTCCAGTCAAGATGGCCGCGTCCTTGACACGCATGTTTTGGTTGTAGCCGAGCAACAAACATGTTACAAAGTCACATATTTTCTGCCTGCGCAGCTAAAACAAAGGGTGAATATGGAGAGACGGGAGTTTTTCGCTTCCCTAGTGGTAAGACTACATGTTTGTAACATCCGTCTTAATAATTGAACTTGATGTTATCATTAAATCTATAACCGAACTGACTTTGGTTGGTTACTCTGAGTTGTGAGCCACAGTGTCCATGAGAAGTTATGTGCTCGCTAGGTTTTATAAATGGCCATTTAGTCTTTTCGGTATTCTGTCTACCTAAATTAGTCTCATCCGATTAACAAGACAGGAGCCAAAACCATCCGAGACTTGACGGGACCTTGAGCAGACGTGATGAGTCCATCTTTGTGTTGTGAGATCTTCATCACAGACAGACAAGATGAAGATGTACCTAACACAGATGACGTGATGCAAAACAGCAAGTTTATTTTTTAGTTGAGTCACTTTAAAGGAGCAAAAACAACAAACTTGAGATCAGCTGACCTAAACAGGCCTGATTCAGCCATGATTGAGCTTTCTCGTTACAAAAATAATAAAAAAAACAGTCCTGCTAATGGAAATACATATTTCAGGTGAGATGACAGGCCAATTTATTAGTGTGTTGGACAGCGTCGCTGGAGTGCTTTAAATGTAATATTTATGTAATTTATATTTATGTAGTTCTAAAAGTTTCCCGTCACCTTTAGTGGTCTTGAAGTGTAGATGCCAGTTCTTCATTTTGTATTTATATGTATTTTGTACAGCATATTTAAACAGATTTTATTTGTCTTATTTTATCATATGAAAAGATTCAAAAGGGGTTTTTTTTCATATGCCAGGCAGCTCTTTTCCCCACCGACTGTGTTCATGTAGGTGGAGCAGGTGTCCCAGCATCCTCTGGTGGTACAAGTACACTACTTTGCTATACTTTCTTGCTATTTTTAGGAATTTGCCACTTCTTGAGTCATTTTGTTACCATTTAAATGCCGGCAGTAACACAACCTCCTCAGGTTGAAGTAATAGAGTTCATAAATTTTGTCCTTAAAGGTCATGTTGGCTCATGAGATCTGGGGTCTTGATTCTGATGACTTTGTGTGTGCAGGGCTGGGGGATGTGCGGGGATGTGTGTGGATCTGACCCTTTTCCCTCTGGACACCATTAAGACAAGACTGCAGAGCCAGCAGGGCTTCTACAAAGCAGGGGGCTTCAGGGGGATCTACGCCGGGGTCCCCTCTGCTGCCGTCGGCTCCTTCCCCGGCGGTGAGACGCTGTTTTGTGGCTGCTGGGTGTAATGAAGAGGGGTCACCGTCGCTTCTGTGACGGTTCAAATGAGGGAGGGAAGGAAGAACTGAGTCTTCACGTGTGTGAACGGACCTTACAGCTGCTCATTCTGCCCACCGGCTCATACGCGCGCTGGGCTGGGCTCCGACTGCTCGCGCACGAAAAATATGGCTGTTTTTGCCCTTGGTGAAGTTGGGGTCAAGGCCCTTTTTCATTTCCTGGATCATTACCAAGCTCCTGGAAATTTTCAGCACTTTCTTTAATCTCTAGTGCGCCGCAGTGCCCTCTCGAGTGGAACCTAAATAGATGCTCACTTCTTATTTCTTCTGTCATTCAATTACAGTTCCCCACAGAAGAGATAATGATCTCTGTTGCTGTTTTTGTTCTTCTGTCAATGTGGCTGCTGTTCTCTCTCTCAGTGGTTAATTATTGATATGCTGGCATGTTCGGTTGAATAGATTAGGATTCTTTCACCAGTAAAATCTGTTTTTTATTTGGAATAAGTAAAGTTGTCTGTTTCTGATGAATGCGGGAGAGAGAGAGCCACCTCATCTGTAACCCCCAGCACAAAAGTACTGAACTCCATCGAAATGAGCCACGCTTGAGCTTTTCACCTTTACACACACACACACACACACACACACACACACACACACACACACACACACACACACACACACCTTGTGTGCTGTGTGTCCCCTGTCAGTGGTAGTAAGGGATATTAATTGCACCACGCTGGTTGACTAATGGGCCCTAAACGGCTGTGGTTCTGCTTGGTTTCAGCCGCCGCTTTCTTCGTCACCTACGACTGCACAAAGTCCCTGCTCGGCGCCGGCGGGCCGCTGGCAGCACCGCACATGGCACCTGTCACTCACATGCTCGCAGCCTCCCTGGGTGAAACGGTGAGTCTCCCTGCTCTCCCTCCTTCCAGATTCATCTGCGTTTTATTCGAGTCGAGCCCTCTGCTGCTCCAGAGAGGAGCAGAGGGCTCCATCCTCTCTGTTTTCAGCGTGTGCGCTTTAGTGGTTTTGTCTTTCGCTGATCACTATGCAGAGTTGGCATGGGGGGGGGTGCAAGTGTGTAGTTCTGACTGTGGGTTGAGCGTTCCAGCTCGGGGGGACTTCCTCGGGACCCTCCAGATCTCATTACTGCCTGTTGATTTGCCCACTTTTCCAGCTCAGGCCCCCAGACGCCTCCAGTCGAGTCTGTGGGATTCAGACCTGTGACCAGCAGCGGCACGGTCTCCTCCACCCATCCCATCCAAATCACAGCCGAGTACACATTCCGAGCCACATGGGGGCCACCGGCATTCACAGGAAGCAGGATGCCCCCTGCTTATAGCGCCGTGGGTTTCTGCAAAACACCGGGTTTTCAGTATTCATGGATTTTGGATGGATGTCATTTAAGTTCTGCATGTTTATGAAGTGAATTATTCCACACGGGAGGATCTTCAGCGTGCTCAAGTCCGCAAGCGTCCCCGTGTCTCAAGGACAGTGTTGAAAGTAGGACAAATTTAATAAAAGTTTCAGTTTCTTGACAGAGGAACAGGAAAAGTGTGTCTGTCGCATCGGATGCTGCAGCAGTGGCGCAAATTCTTTTGATTTATGCGCTTTTTTTCCCCACTTCCTGCTTGCGGATTTGGGTCAGGACGAGTGCGAAAGGTGAGGCTGGGGTTGCGGTTGCCTTTAACCCCTTCCCCGCTGTTCAGGATTTGAGCACATCAAAAGCGCAAATCCTCAGGATTGGAGTTGAGCCGAGCCGAGGCAGCTGCGTCCTGGCAACTGGATACGTCTTGTTCAAAGAGCGTAATCTGAAGGCTTAGGCATGAAAGGCCCACTCCTGGGCTGCCCTACGCAGGGCCTAAACACCTTCGGCGTGACGCAACGGCAGCCACATATGAATCTCCAATGTTGCTGCTGATGAGTAACAACAAAAGGCTTTTGCACACTTTGGTATAAGATAGACCAAATATTCAGATACTTTTATGGTTTATCCCATTTCGGGTTGACAATTTGTTTTTAGAAACTTGGAATTTTGCTGATTTGCCTCCACCTATTGACTAACATGGTCAGTGTCAGACCGGAGTGGTTTCCCTGTGCTACGTATGCGAGCACTTGTGAACTTTTGACTTCAGAAGTACCTGCCTGGTACTTTGGAGTATGCTCTTTCCACCACGGCTGCTGCTGTCGCTGTGAAATGCCTTGTGGGATGCCTGGCCGTGTCAGATACTGCGCAAGTCCCGTCTGCACACCTGCTCAAATGGGTGGTCCACATCCGGGTGCTGGGAGCGAGTTCAGGACAGGAACAGTACTTAGGGGGCAACGGACGGCAGAGAGTTCTGGATTCTGTTGGTCAAACACACAGGAACGTCAGAAGAACGTTCTCAGAGGCTCGACAGAGGCTCTCTGCTTTGCTAATCCGGTCCGCGGGCCTCCCTCCATTGACGCCGCGCCCGACCCGCCGCTGATTTACCGCTGTTGTGAGCACTCTGCTGGGGACTGCTGCTGCAGCTCCGAACTGATTCTGTGGGAAGAAGAACAAGGTAATTGAAAGAAGGACCGGCAAGCCTTTGTCTTTGTCTGTAGGACATCCGACGAGACCGTAAATCAGACAGGAGCAACAACAACAGCGGGTTTCACTACAGGTTTACAGATGGGAGACGCAAACGAGCTGGGATCAGATCGGTGATCAGAAGCGGAAACGCGCTTTATTTCGTTAGGTAAAAACCTTTGAGCTGCTGCTTTGTGTGCCAGGCGAGTTCACGCTTGGCTCAACCTGTAAACAGAAGAAAGAGGGATCCTGCAATGAGCCGAGAGGGCCGAGACGATGGGAGAAACCCTGACGTCTGGGCCCATGTTTGCGGCGCGGAGACGCTCCCATAAAGAATGTGTAGGCTGATGGCGTCTGTCAGGCTCTAGCAGGCTGTTATCCAGCCATTAGATCAGATTTATCTTCATTCCCATTCGCTCGACGTCTGCCCTGAAAGCTCATTTGTCAAGGCCAGGCAGCTCCAGCATCTATAAAGCTACACACACACACACACGCGCGCTCACGCGCACACACACCTAGCTCGCCCTGTCTCCCCTCCACACGTCTGCAGGCGGATGTACTGGAAAATACAGTGCGACATGACAAAGACAGGCGGACAGCGAGGGGGAGGAGTTTTTCG